>CAJVPV010000770.1:0-19036 GCA_910591835.1 Acaulospora morrowiae | reverse complement strand
ATATTATATATTAATATATAAAAATTTAAAAAATTTATTAAAATTAATTAAATATAATAGAATTAAATTAAATAAAATTGAATTAAATAAAATCAAATCAAATTGAATCAAATCAAATGAATTAAATTAAATTAAATTAAATTGAATTGAATCAAATTAAATTAAATAAAGCGAATTAAATAGAATCAAATCAAATTGAATCAAATCAAATCAAATTAAATTGAATCAAATAGAATTGAATCAAATAGAATCAAATCAAATCAAATTGAATTGAATTAAATCGAATGGAATCGAATGGAATCGAATTTAATTGAATTGAATTGAATTAAATAGAATTGAATTGAATTGAATTAAATAGAATTGAATTGAATTGAATTGAATTGAATTGAATTGAATTAAATAGAATCAAATCGAATCAAATTGAATTAAATAGAATCAAATTGAATTAAATAGAATCAAATTGAATCAAATTGAATTGAATTGAATTAATTTTATTCGATTTGATTCGATTTGATTCCAATTCTATTTTAAATTTGAATCAAATCAAATCATTAGGATCTTTAAACAAAACAATATATAAAATTTTATATAAATATTTTTATTAATTTAATTAAAATTAAATTTTGTCGAAATGTTTAAACAACAAAAAAAATTATTGATAAAAAGATTTATAGAGAAAAGTCACAATATTTATTACATTCACAATTTTCAGAATATTTTTTACAATCCTAATAATTATTTTCATTTGTTATCAAAAGAGTATGCAATAACAATTAGTATCGAAGGTTCAATTCCTATAATAGGAGTTGAATTACTCAGAAGGAGATTATCTTTTATATTACCTGAAAGCTTAGTAACTGAAGTTATATAAGTATTGACTTTTGAACCAAAGTTTGTGACTCGAACTTGAAAGAAAAAAATATAATTTAAATTATTTTTGAATTATAAAACTTACTTTTATTAATTTGTTGATTTATTAAGAAAATGAAAAGTTATGTATATGATTCTGAAAATTAAAATCAAACAGAATTATAGGGAATTGCATGAGATTCAGAATACTATTAAAAATGATGGTAAGATACGGTATATCTCATCTATTAAATTTAATATAAACTTGAAAATCTAATACAAGATTGAAGAGAATTATTAGGATCCTTAGTCACATATGAAAGTAAATAAACTAGAAAAAGTAAATTTCAATTTGAAGTCACAATTAATTACAATAGAACATATAAATAGAATATTTTTCAACAAATAAAATCAGTAAAAAAAGTATATTAAATATCTAAAAATAAAAAATAAACAACTAAACTATATAAATCAGAATTACAACCAATAGTAATTATAGAAACTATAAAAGTAATATTTGAATCTCAAAATCAACTTGAATCTGAATACCAATCCAAACTTGAATACCAACCTAAACTTGAATACTAACCTGAACTTGTGCCTGAAGCTAAAATTGAATACTAACCTGAACTTGTGCCTAAAGCTAAAATTGAATATATAATTTTATATTTTGAAAATGTGTCAAATATATTAAAGAGTTGAAAAATTCAATCCAAAGAAAAAAATAAAAATATTAAAAAAAGTAAAGTAATATAATATTTAAAAACTGTTTCTAAAAATAAATAAAAAAAAGAGACAAGGGCTAAAATAAAGATTCTATTGAAAATTATTTCTAAAGAACTTCAATTAAAAGTAGACAAAGTTTTTTCAAGTAATATAAAAAAAAAATATTAAGCAAGCTAATATTCAAATTATTAAAATTAATGGTCTTACATTTTAATCTATTACAAAAACAGCTGAATGAATAATTAGGTGCTTTATATTGTTATCAAAGAAAAAGACATTGAAAGATACAAATAAGAAAACTAGATGTAGATAGTCATTACTTATATGCAAATAGCCAATTAAATGAGGTAAAATAATAAATATTTATATTATATTACTTGTATTAATTTTTATTGAATAATAAAGAAAAGTGCATGAAAAATCAAAAGTGTACAGTCACTTATTGACAAAAAGTCTAAAAGTATTGCAAAATATTAGAAGGAATTAATCAATATAGTTAAAAAATCAAGAGTCTATTTGGTTAAAGAAAGTAAAACTGATTCAAAAAATGATAATAAGAGAAGAATGTACTGTATATAACTATGGTTAACATTTTGATGAGATATTTTTTAATAAATTATTTGCTAATTATTTTATAGTTAAAAGATTTATTGAAAAATTTAGATGAATATTTAAAGTTAATTTAATTATTTTAATCAATTCATAAATAGAACTATAGCAAATCTTATTGTTACAATATAACTCTATCAGAAAACTTACTAAGTTGGGCTTGTAAATTAAAAGATGAAGAGCAAGAAATAAAACAAAGTAAAAAAGATAAACAATTGATAAAAAAACATAAAAATAAAGGATTTTTGATTATGTGGAATCACTTATGTATTCAGAGAAAAATAAGTATCAAATTGGAGAAAGTATATAAATAGGCAAAATTCAGAGAATAATATTAAAAAAAAATTAAAAAAAAATTATGAGAAGCACAAAAACTACAAAAAAGTATATTAAAGCAAAAGAAATTTAGCATTATAAAATCTTTGAGAGTTACAAGAGCCATGGTGAAATCAATAAAAAAAAAGATGATCATAAGCAAGAAGATTCAAATGAAGAAATAAAAGAGAAATTTAATGAATAATGGGTAAATAATTAGTAAATAATAAGCAAACAATTACTGAATAATTAATTAGTAAATAATTAATAAAAAATAATTAAATAAATAATAAATAATTAGCAAATAATTATTTCAAATTTTTAAGTTTGTTTACTTTCCCATACACTACTTTTCTTAAAAATTTCCTTTTTTGGTAATTATCTTTCAAAATTAAGGAAACAAATATTTTTTTCGCCTTTCAATTTCTCAAAGTTCTTCATACATCCTTTACTTTTACTACAAGAACCTTAAGGAAACTAAAGAAGTATACTGGTGCATTGGGATGGGACCTTTGGCCAAAGGAAAGCAAGTTTGAGGACCTTGCTTTTTCTTTGGATTGCATAAGGAAAGGCCCGTGACAGTTACTTCTTTACAAATCTTTTTTGGGGTTCTTTCCATTTTTATTTTTTACAGATACATATTTCTTATTAAATAACCATATTCTTTTCTTGGAGATTTTCTTTACAAACCAAAAAACCAAACTACACATTAAAAATGCTTAGATTGTTGACTTGGAAAACCAGCAATATATTTATTGTTTACTTCTTACTATCACCCAGCATAATTTGCTGCATCACAAAAATCACAAAACTTTTTTCAAAAAAATTTTCACAAAAAAACCGCAATCAGTTTACTCCTGTCAATTGATTAACATTTTAAAACCAACCAATCAAACACTACTGATTACTCAAATAAATCTGTACTACCAAAATACCATCCACTGATCAACATAAACAAACCTTTTTTCAGCAATAAAAATCAAAACAAAATTACATTACCAACAAACAAACCAATTATATTATCAACAAACAAACTAATTATTGATCACATTCACAAAACAACAACACAATCATTATAACAAATTGACTATCAAAGAAATATATTATTAACATTACTATATACTTTGGACAGTAGCCTAGCCATTTGTAATAAGTACATACACACCATACCTCAGTTAAATAGAACTACCAGCGTGATACACTTATTCGGAGCATCCTTAGCTTTACAATTAGTTTTTTTGTATCTATTTTTTTGTTTAGTATTTTATTTTTTTTTAATTTCTTATAGTTTTTTTACATATAAATCTGAGTAGATATTTATAGCTGCTCAATACTATCTTTAATAATGTATCAGTTTTAATATTTATTTTCTTTTGCAACTTAGATAGTTTACCGTAGGCAAGCTAGCATTAAACTCACTAACCAATTGGTCACGTGAGAGATGTTGTTACTTTCTTCATATATAAATTTTTCAATTTTACAATTATAATAAAGTGACAATGTTTACTTTAAAAAAAAAAAAATTATTTCAAATTTTATATATTTTATATTTTTAATAAATTTATCAAGTATTAATTAAATTTTGCTGAATATTATTATAAATGCAATTTTTTTATTAAAAATATACAATTTGATTTTACCAAATTATATAATAATAAATGATTTTGTCAACTTTATAGTTAAATAATAAAAATTTATTCCAAATTCTATTATTTTTATTATAGAATATTGTAACTTTATTGTTGAATATTTTTTAACTAAAAATATTTTTTTATCAAATAATTTTTTTGCCAAATAATCTTATTGCTAAATAATGTATTTTTAAGTATCAAATGACATAAATTGAATCAAATAACAAAACTTCAGTATAATTTTTTATTAATAAATTTGAATTTAATCAGCTGTAATTTGACAGTTGAATAATCTAATTTGAACTAGTGTAATATTAATAATAAAGAAACTCTTTAGGATAATTTATTAAAGATTTAAAATGAAACATCTAAAAAAACTTATAAGAAATATATAAAAACAATGCCTAAAAGACTTAATGATATTATTAAAGCAAAAGATGATTATACAAAATGGTAAACATTTAAAAATTTAAAAATCACCGATCAGGTATTACGTTCTTTTTGGGAGATGGTGTATACAATTTAACTTAAGACTCTTATATTGTAGAGAAAATGAGTTCTATGTCGGGTAAATGAAAAACGAAGAACGATAAAGCTATTGAAAATAGAAAAATAAGATTGATGAAATAAGTGACAAAAAGACGTTCTTAGTAAATCTAATTTAATAAGAATCTCGAATAGGATTTAAGTATTTAAAAAAGTTACCTTGCCCAAATGCCCATTTTTACATTATTCTTACATTTAACTTAAAGGGTTTTTTATAAGGATACACCGTCATCTCCATAGGACCCTGCAAGTAGAAGAAAGAAACAAGAGTAAGTGAATGATATCGAGTGGAAGAAATAACCTAGGGTCGGGGTACTAGATTACTCCATCCATATACCGTATTTATCACAACCATAAAGACTCAAGGGCCGGTTTAAGATTTTTCGAGTAATAAGACTTAGAAATGGTTCCTAAAATATTACCCGACATAATCTATAGGGCCGCATGCGCTTTAATGTTTTTCGAGTAATAAGACTTGAAAGAGATGAACGTTCTCTAAAATATCACCCGACATGATCTATAGGGCCGCGACGCGCTTCCATTTTCTCCTTGCCTTATTCCTCTAGTGACAGTGTAACTTAGGTATACGACTAACAATTTACTTAATGAAATATGAAACATGTCTCACCTAATGCTAGTAGTTCATTGATTTAACTTGAGAGCCTCTTCTATCGTAGAGAAAATGAGTTCTGTGTCAGGTAAATGAAAACGAAGAACGATAGATCTATTGAAAATAGAAAAATAAGATTGGTGAAATAAGTAAGTGACAAAAAGACGTTCTTAGTGAATATAAATTAATAAGAATCTTAAATAAAATTTAAGTATTTAAAAGAGTTACCTTGCTCATGCCTTATTTTATATATTTTTCGGATGTCTTTTATAAGGACCAACCGTCATTTCCACAGAAGACCCTGCAAGTAGAAGAAAAAAAAAGTAAATAAATGATATCGAGAGGAAGAAATAATCTAGGGTCGGGTACTAGATTATTCCATTCATATACCGTATTTATCACGACCATAAAGACTCAGGCCGGTTTAAGGTTTTTCGAGTAATAAGACTTAGAAGAGATAAACATTCTCTAAAATATCACCCGACATGATCTATAGGGCCGCGACGCGCTTCCATTTCCTCCTTGCCTTATTCTTCTAGTGACAGTGTAACTTCTTATTTAACTTGAGAGCCCCTTCTATCGTAAGGGAAATGTGAAAAACGAAGAACGATAGAGCTACTGAAAATAGAAAGTGAAGTAAGTAATAGTGACGAACCGAACATGCGTTTAAAGTCTTTATATAAGTTTTAAACGTACTAGAGATTAGATCAACGTATGTATACTGATTAGCGATCGGCAGAGTGTCGCGTAACGATTTGGCTGAGTAAAAGATAATTTACTGTTCTTTATTTACTTTTGCTTCTTTTTTATTGGGACTACTTTTACATTCTAAAATATGGCGACATCGATTATCTAATGTCTTCTCATGTTTCTCCCTCATTACATAATGCTCAATCACAATGATTTACATTATTTAATCGTTTTTCACGATCCTCCCCTCATTACTCATTACCTAATTTCCTAACACGATATTCTACTACTATTTTCGCTTACATACCCTTCTATCATACCACCTCAAGTACCATGATAGGAACGGGTCCTTCGCGGCACAATCGCGATGATTGGTCACGTGACTGGCGTCGCGTTTCCATTTCTCCCTGTTACAGTAGTAAGCTACCGTTCACGAGTTAAATGTCGCTTTTTTACTTTCTAACGATAACGATAACGTATGTTTTAAATGCATATAATGATGACGTGTGTTTCAAATGCATATTTGTCCGAGCAGAAGAGCTTTAGTTACTATTTATGGGATGGCACCCTTACGGCACTGCGCTTAATAATGATTTCGAGTGAAATTTCCGTACTATAGTAATTTATATTATTTAAGTAGACTTTCTGATTTGTTTCTAGTATAAGGAAATTCGAAAGCCGGAAATCAAAAATCCGAAAAAAATAAAAATTGTAACTATTTTATTCGATAAAATTTAATATACTGTATTACTATAAGATATGACATGTCCTTTTTTTTTTTTACTGTAAAAAAGGGCATCAGATGCAAAACTTTATTATATAATATATCCAAGTTACATCAAACATCTTTATAGGATTAAACTTGTAAATTAATATTAACCTATCTATACTGTTAACTATTACTATCTTATATACACTTAATATATTTTAGATTAGCTTTAGTGTTGGATGGTTAACATCCTTCCAGAGTTGAGATCAGAACTTGTGATTTAATAAAATTATTATTGAAACTGGCTTGTGGATCTGTTGTTTCCATTATTAGATTTAGCAAACTTATATCATTTGGTAATGTCTATTGTATTTGCCTTTTACTAACATTGTTAACCAAGAAGGAGCTATTATTTTACTTGATTCCTGATGCTATAGATGTGTTGGCTGTTGCTAACCTTGAGATTCAAATTAATAAGAACAATAGAACTAGTGCTTTGTTTGCCAGTTTTGTTTGACTAGTAACAGATAAGTGCATGCCTATTCATATTATTCCATATGCTATTTTGTCCAGCTCAGCTTTTCATCTTAATTTCATTTTTTGTATAGTGTCTATTGTATCTGGTCAACTTTTTTTGAAACTGTTTTTCCTAATAAATTTAATTATACTAGATTTTAATTTGTTTTTGATTTTATCGTAAGCTATAATATTTTTATAACATTCAAACATATAACTTTAAGTTTCCATTTCTGTAAGACATCTGGAACATAAGTCATCTATATATATATTTAGATAACAATTATATAAAATCTGCCTTAATAATAGTGTTTCACTTAGCAATTTTGTTCCAAAGACTATAAGAAAGAAGCAACTTACTGTGTTTTTTTTAATTAATAATTTGTTTGCTTTGATAAGAATTTAAATTATAGACATTTTCAATTTAGTTTTCTATCTGTTGCTAATTGATAAACTGTTTATGATATTTGTAAGTTTGAATATGTACTGAATTTTTATAATTCATATAATTGAACTATAACTTTACTTGTTATTGAATTTTGGACTTGATATATAACTTTCTGATTCAATAATACTGTCTATTTTAATAATTGTATTATTGTCTTGATAATTTGAAATAATTGAGTTTGAATCTAGCCTTAGCTTTATGCTTTTGAGATTATATATAGAGTTGACTATTTCTATTAAAAAACTATATAAAGATTTAATCTTTTGATTAGAACAATTTGGAATATGCAGATTTAGATTTTTTAAGAGATTTATTATAATATATGACTAATAGTTAATGGCTTCTATTAATCCAATTATCCCCAATAGCAAGTTGATTAACTAAGAGTTTTCTGAGTAAAGAGTAACATTTGTGTTATAACTATGCACTATTAAGAGTTTTTCTTTAATCTCAAAATTGAAATAGATAAAAAGTCTATTAAAATTAATTACTTGCTTAAGGTCTTCTATTGTATTAGTATTAAGCTATATTGGTAGCTTTTGATATATATAGAAACCAATTTCTACTTGCAAATTAAAGCTTAAGATGGATTTGTTCTATAGATAAAACCAAATTTCTTCTAATACATTGGTCAAGCAATATTTATTTTTTGCCTTATAAGATCAGAAAGACATTGCTTTCTTAACTGTAATTGTTATTTGAAATTTGCTAATGTGACATTAATATTTTCTAAGAATTTTTTCTACTTCTAATTTGTAATGGCTTCTTTTAATTAGAGGCTGCATATTATTATAATTAATTTTTACTTTAATAAAATTTAGCTTGTTATTTTTGATATATGTTTAAAATTTGACTTTTATGTTTAGAATATAAATCTAAGTTCTTTTGTATATATATATAATATCAATACTAATAAACCAATTGGAGACAGGACCTTTTAGTATTGGATAGAAATATATGTTAAACTTGTGCCAGGTCAATATTTTATCTAACTAAAATATCAAAAGGTTCTTCAAGAACTTTGTATCTCCTTTATGTATTCCAAGAGCTTAATACTTTAGATATTTATTACTGAAGGAATAGTAGAATCCCAGGAATTGTTTACCTCTAGGATAATTGAATAGGCAAGCAGAGAAACAGACATTGATTTGATATTTTGTGTATACTGCAGCTACTTAAGTGATTCAAGTTTCAAGAAACTTTTTTGGATAATATATTGGACAGAGTCAAATGGTACAGCTGGCTTGTAAAGAGTTAATTTCTATTGTTATGGCTTCTCAAGTTTTTATATTGGTAAGCTTAGCAATAAAGAGTTTTGTTAATATAAGTTCTTGTTTATTCATTAGGCAGACCAGATTAAGTCCAGCTTGTGAGAATATGATTTTGTCTGAAATTGTTCTTTTTACTTTAAATTTTTATTTTATCACATTGTTTGTCTTGGTCTAAAGATTTTGTACTTATGACTTTGAAAGAGCTATTGTTATGAGAATATATTTAAGCTTACTTGAAATAATTCAATTCAATACTTGCTTAATTATTGGGCCATTTCACTTCTGCTTATAGTATGCTTCTAAAATTTGGCTAAAATCTTTAATACAGATTTGATTTGGAATATTCTTGGTTAAGTCTTTTGCAAAAAAATTATCCAGGTATCAAAAAGGAGTTTTGGAGTTTAGGGATTTTACCAATGTTTCTACTACTTTCAGGCCTAAGTTCCTTAAAAGGTCCTTGTTGGCTAGTGTGATGATTAGCATTATTTGTCTGAATTACATTTAATATGATTGAGATTGAGGAAGAAACAGAAGGTGTCTGTTAATTCCTAAAGGTTTTTCAAAGAGTATGCTATTAGTAATATATCATTCATATATGTTAGGATATTGTATAGAATTAATAAATGTTTAAAGTGATTATGAATTGTTAATACTATATATGTTACTGAAATTCATAGATTCTTGATGCAATTGATGCAATTATTTGATGCAATTAATTGAGTTACTATTAAAACATATAAATAATTGAGTCATGATATAATTATTTTTGAGAATTTTGGAAATTGAGTCAATAGCAAAATAATTTATACCACATATATAGTTAATACCATTGGATTATAAAATATGGTCCACAGAAGTAGCAATAATATTTCTCTCTGATTCAAGTCTTTTGACATCTCCAATTCACTAATGTTATCAAAGTTTGTTGCCACTGAGAGTTTTCATTTATAAAGTAAATTATGGAAGATATTGATAAGTTTGTTTGGGATTTTGATTTTTCTTAGAGTTGCATCAAGACTATTAAGATTAACTAAGTCAAATACTTTTGCAATATCAAAAGAGGCTAGTTAGAGTTCACTATTCAAGTTTTTTATTGTATTCAAGATTAATATTATGATTATATAAGGTTTCATTATACTTTAATTTATTAGTCTGACAAAGCTAATATTTGACAGGATGTTATTTTCATTTAGAGTTTTTGATAATCTAATGTTGATGATTTTTGTAAAGACTTTTTCTGTTAATTTGATTAATAATATGAAATATGTGTCTGAAATTCTTTATGTTCATATAATTTTTTTTGATAATAGTACAATTATGTAATTTTTCCAGCCTGATGGGATAGTTTCCTTATTAAGAATCTTGTTATATAGCTGTAGTAGCACTTGTTTTGAGGTGTTCCCAAAAGAGTCAATCATTTTGTATATAATTCCTAAGCTATCCGGGATCTTATCTATAAGCAAATCTTTAAGTATATTGTTAAACTCACTGATATCAATTAAATTGAAAGTGTTGTTATATACTTCTTCTTTGATAAATTTGATTAGCTAATATTTTGCAGACCAGTATGGATTGAAAAGTATAAAATTATTATTTGTGAGAATATTTTTAAAGTGATTGGTTATAATAGTTATTATTTTATCTAGGTCATTTGTAAGAATACTCTGGTCATCTTATATAAAGTCAAGATCAAATGAGAGCTTAAGTAAGGATCCTAATGATTCTCTTTGATTCTGTATTTGATTCTCAAGTTTATATTAAATTTAATAGGTGGAAAATACATCACTATTATTTTTAATAGTGTTCCAAACCTTATGCGATTTCCTGCAATTCTGTTTGATTCCAATTTTCAGAACTATAAACTTAAGGTTTTCCAGTACATTTTTGATAAAACTTTTTAGTCTTTTCCAAAACTTGATATAGTTGTTAGTAATGTTTTTATGTATTTGTTTGGTATGGTATTTTTTAATATTATTAAGTCTTTTTTTAATAAGAATATTTTGATCTTGTTTAATGTTTTTGATAGTGATTGGCTTTGGTCTAAAGACCTTTTTGTAAAACTATATGATATGTTTTGGAACTTTTACTAAAACAAAAATTTTTTTTTTAATATTATTCTCTTGATTTGCTTAATTAATTTGAAGTGCTGACCTCTATTGTGCTGGAATGCCTTGTTAAGAACTGATTTGATTAGTGATATATTATTTCTGACTGTATTGATAATAGTATGATTAAATATAGTCCAGAAATAATGGTATGTTATGGAGATTCTGAGATCTGTTTCTTCTATAAAGTCACTCTTCTGCTTTGCTTCCAGTCAAAAAGTTTAGTATAGCAATTTGGAAAGTTCAATTTGTATCCAAACTAGTTAAAAATTACCTGAACTTGTTTGTGATCTGTAACAATTGACAGGAATTCTGTTGTTTTTGCATTAAGAACTTTGGCTTCTAAGTAATTTGTATATCAAATTTGATTAATTCTTGAAGCACTAGTTTGTGTAAAATAAGTGAACTTATTTTTTTTGTTTAAAATTTTCAAAATATCTATCCAATTGAATAGATAGTTATAAATTCTTCTCTTAATGACTGTTGTTGGGGCATTAATAGTTGGCATGTTTATAGAATAAGAGTTGAAATCACCAGTCAGTATTTAATGGATAAAACTCTTAAATCTTCTTAGGTGTTTTACTAGTAATTTGATTTTTTTCTTTTTTATACTTGTTTTATGGGAAAGATAAATAGTTGTGATTATCAAATTAACCATTGGTTTGAATTTTAAGTATACTGTACACCAGTATTTGTTATCTGTGTATATTGCAAAGATATGGTTGACAAGTTCTTTACCAATAATTAAACATGTGCTATTTTTGGGAGAGGATAATAGTATACTCATAATTATGATTTTGTTATTAAGTTTTTAGTGAAAAGGGTTGAATAAAGAAATTTTGGTTTTAGAGCAACACATTATTGATCTTTCATTAATAAGGCCATAAGTAAAAGTTATTAGTTTGAATTTTTCATTAAGGCCTCTTATATTTAGAGTTATGATATTTAGAAGGTTTTTGATTGAGATGTTTAGGTTAGTGTTAGGAATATTATTTTGTGCAAAGCTATTTAATAAGTGTATATAGTTAAAAGTGTTTGTTATTTTAGCAAATAAATAGAATAAGATCAAAACCAAGCTCCAATAGGTTTTCTATTAATATATATTTATCTGAAAGTCTATCAAAGTTATAGCTTCTGTAGAGTTAGGCAATATAGGTTGGTAAATTGTCATCATCTCTTAAGGTGAATTGAATATCAATATAGTTCTTTTGGTTTATTTTATTTAGCTCTTCTATTGATAAGAGCAATGTTTTGAATGCTTTGAACCAGTTGTTTGGAATGGTATGAAATTTATATTTTTGATTAAGTTTTTGAATTTGATCAAATACTGTTCATCCTTGTAATCTAAGAAAGTACTAATCTCTAGTAAGACATCTCTTCACTAATTTTGGCTAATATTTTTTCTTTGTTTATTTGTGAGATTGCTGAATCAATTCAAGCTAGCTCCAATAGAAGATTAAATTTAAAGTCTTTTCTTAATTAGATAATTAAGGTTATTGCATTTTCTTTAGTATTTGTTAGAATTGGAATTTTATCTTGTTCAAAAGTAGATTAGCCTTCTTAGAAAGAGGTCTTTTGTACTTGTAATAGTCTATTGGTAATAAGATAAGTCTATATTTCTTTCTTAAAATGTTAATAAGTTCTCATATATCCATTATCAATAGATTATAGGGAAAATATGTTATTGGATAAGGAAGGTGAAGTTTATAAGATATTGAAAAAGGTTCTTTAGATAGAGACAGATTAAAGTATAATTTGAAAAGCTTTTGTGACATGCTATAGTATTTGTACAATTCTTTGATTTTTTTACCAAGTAGTATGAGGTCTTTTTTTTTAACAATGGAAAATAGTAATTTGGTTTTATTATTCAGTTTTTTGAATTCTCTAGTAATAAAAACAAAAAGAAGAAATATAAGTCTAGCAAGTATTCAAACTTGTAGTAAGTATGCAGTACTGAAAGAACCTTGGGTAGATACACTTTTCCTTTTACTAATAGTTAATATAAAAGTTTAATTATAACTTTGAATAGGATTTGTTCATGAGTATTAGGCAAAGGAGACAAGGGCTTGTGCAGTTGTTGTTTATAAAGATCTAAAAATTCAATATAATCTAGTATATTATCATTATTCTTGATAAGATAATTGTATTCGTATTCAAAAGTTATACTATTTTGTAATATCTTAATTTTTTTAAATTAGTGAATCTAAAGTATACAATGAATAAAAATAAATTTAGAATTCATCAAATTTTTTTTTATATTTCTGTTTATATATCCAATATTATATTACTTTTGTAATTAGTATGGGCCTTGTTCATATTTTATTTGATAGCTCCCTTTGATATGTTCATTTTTGGTGAATGATCTGAAGAAGAATTTGTTCCTAAGTAGTATTTTGGTGAAGATGACAAATTGTAGTTCTTAAAGGACTAAGCTCTTAGGTTTGTTAATAATTTCATTAAAGAGGTTCATGACTTCTTGGGCATTTGTACAATATTGGTTTTAATTGTGTTGCTAAATTAATAATTGTATTATGTTTACTTACAAAAAGCTCTTTTATATTAATTGCTTGTTTAATTAAGTTATTATTTATTATTTGCTAGATACTTGTGTCACTTTTTATAAGAAGATTAATTACTCTTTGTTTTTTTGGATCTTGTAGTTTTAGTAATAATTAATATGTTATACTGTTTGAAATAGTTGATAATTCTGGTGTTGTGATCAGATTACCTATAAGACTTGCTTTCTTTTTTAGTAATTTTAAAAAATTGTTATTTTGGACTGCTGAGTTTTGTTTATTGATTTCTAAAGTGTTTTCATATTCTAGTAATAGGTTTTAAAGTTTCTCTAGGTCAATTTGCACTTGTCTGTTAAATTTATTAAAAGACTTTGTGTTTTCTATCAAAATGTCTTGATTTATCAAATCCATAGAAATGTCGATCATTAAAATTAAACTAGTTGATCTAATTGTATTATCAGACTTGTTTTGATTAGCTTTAGGAGTAACTGAATATTAATAATCATTGACTTGCATAATATTACCTGTGTCTTGTTAATTATATATCAAGATGCAACTATTTGAGTTTTTTATGTGTATGGCTTGCATGGTTAGTGTGACTTATACATGTTGCTGAAATTCGTAGATCCTTGACGCAATTGATACAATTATTTGATGCAATTAATTGAGTCACTATTAAAACATACAAATAATTGAGTCATGACGCAATTATTTTTAAAGATTTTAGGAATTGAGTCATGACGCAATTATTTTTAAAGATTTTAGGAATTGAGTCAACAGCAAAATAATTTACACCACATGTATAGTGTGACTGTAATACTTTGTTAATTATTTGTAAAAATAAGCTAATTGTGGTTTTTTGGACTTGAGTGGTCTCAGATATAGGAGGTGAGTAATTTGTAGAGTTGTTTAGCAATAGAAGATTATTCTCCTGTATTGAAATATTTGGTAAGGATAGGTGATTGTCTCTGATATCTTTTCTAGCTGATATATTATAATGATTTAAATAAATAAATTTGTTAGTCATTAATAGTTTATCATTATTAAAGAAAAACTTTAGGAGAGTAAAACAGACAACTCTAAAGATAATTAAAGAAAAAATACAATCTTTAAATATATGTTTTTCTGATATAAATAAATAGAATAAAATATATAAAAAATAATATATATATAATTTTAATAATTCTTCTAGAAGATTATATGAAATAATAAAGAAAATAAAATAGAACAAGATAATAAATAAATTATAATGTTAATTAAACACATTAATAATATCCTATAATCCCTTGATGTCAATTACTAATTAATAACACATGTTAATTAGTAAAATCATATTGAATTAATAATTACTATAAGTTTTGAATTTCACATCACTCCGAAGCTTTGGAATTGATGAATGTCATGTAACTTCAGATATATGTTTTAGTTTAATCATTAGTATTCTTTGACTGGAAGTTTAAATCCTTGATTATTAAAAAATAAGTATTGATAATGTCTTTTGGTCATTAATAAAAGATGTTTTTCTTATCAAAATATCCATAATCTCTTAAGATTGTTTGAAAGATTATTATTCAACTTTTCAAAAAAAATTGAAATTTTTGCTAGATGTCTATAGACTTATTATATTCTCCTTCTTAAAAGCATCATTGTCCTCAATGATAATTCTATTATTGTTCTCTATTATATATACCTTTATTCTCTAGTTTAAATTCTTAATGCTCAAGAATGATTATGGAAGTCTTGTGATCATAGTTATAATATGATTAAGTTTCTAATTTGATTATCAGTTTCTCATATCTAATATGCACAAGTTTTGTGTTACTAAACTTAGTATTGGTATGTGCTCACAATCATTCCATTATATTCATGATATTACTATTTACAGATTCTGTTCAAGGTATAAGGTTAGCTACTTTTTATAGACTTAAGTTTTTCTATGACATTGTAAGGTTTTGATTGTTTTAAATCCAATCATAATTCTAAATCTTATAGAACTAACTTCACAAGTTTTACAGTATGTATATCTTGATTGTATTATTATTACTTCATCTTTTTGATTGTTTAATTCATTAAGACTATTAGACTGTGATGTAATAATATAACTTATTATAACTCGTGATTCTGATGATAATTATAATTAGGATGGTTCTTTGTTATATCTTTTTTTTTTCTTTCAATTTTAACTATATTGTTATTTGTTTTTGTAGGTCTTGTAGTAACTTGATTGATGATAGTATTCTACATATATATATATTTTTATTTTATCTGATAGTTTTTGATTTTGGTGTATTATTGTGATATTAGTAAAAAAAAAAAACAAATTTATAAATAAATAAATATTTGTTCCATATTGCTAACTTGTTTTTGCTTTTTGTAATTATCCTTGATGATCTTGTAGGTCATTTATTATCATAGATCATGGCATCTATTATCATCATGATGTTGTAGAATTTGTGGTATTCATTGTGATTATTTGTTGTAAGGTACGTTCATTGTTATGTTTGTTGTTTTTATTTTTTCCCATACTTATTTTCCTTTATTTCTTATTGTCACTTTTTTCTACGAATCTTGTTATTCATCTATTACTTTGTGATTTGTCGAATTTGGCATTTTTTTCTTGATAGTTTCTGTGATTTGCAGCATTTGTTATCTTTGTCGTCAATGCTGTTGGCAGTGGTTGTGATAAGTATAGTCCTTATTTTACAATTGTTAGTATTATTGTCTTATTCTTTGTAGATCCTTTTTCATAGCAGTATCATCATTATGATTCCATGACAGTCTTTGATATAGTAATTCTCGTTATTGTGGTTTTTCTTCATTATGGCAGTGTTATCTTCAAGTCTGTAGGTTCATGGTCTTTCTTTTCTGGTGTTATTGTTTTGATCCTTTTCCTAATTCATTCTTTTGTTTTCTTTCTTTGTTTCCTAGTTTCATTGTTTATCCCATTTTCATTATGGCATCAAATTCTGTTATGGTTGTCCAAAATTTTGGCATGACTTGCCAGTCCAGCAGCTTTTCTATATGGTTTCTTTTTCTTGTCTTATTTATGATAGAGTTTTGTTGCTATTTCTTTAGCTCTTTTTTTTTTTGGAAAATAGTAGTATTAATTGAACATTGTTTCTTTCTAGATTGTTGATTTTTATTTTCTCTTGATAATCACATGGTACCCTTGCATTAATGTCAAATTTGTCATTGTTACTACCTATAAATACTTTGTTTGTTCTTTTTGTTATTTAGGTTTTGCTGTCTTTTAATTACTTTGGTTGCTTCTGATATAATGTTTTATACTATAGCTTCATTTCTTTCATAATATCGTTGGTGCCATTTGACAGTTTTGCATATACTTTCATAGTATATTTTAGTGCTTGATATCCATGTGTCAGATAATTAAACTCCAATATACTGTATATACTAATAGTCTGTGCAAGTTTCAATTAACTAAATACTTTGTGAAGTATAAATGCATCATTGTTATTAAGATAAAATTCTTGATTTATATATTCTAAATACTGTGTTACAATAATTACCATATCATAATTTTGTCATTTGTCAATTTGTCATTTATCATTTTTTGATTAATCTATTGCCTCAATTGCAATTCTGATAAGTTGTATATATAAAATATGTATATAAGTATGTATGTATATAAAAGAAGCCTTCTTCTATTATTTTTTAAACATTAGAAAAGTATTTTTATACCCAGCATGCAAGTAATTCAAAAATTATATCTTCAAGTGACAACCTACTAAGTATTCCTTTTCAACTTACATAATCCAAAATTAACCAATCCTTACAGTATTTAATTACTGCCTTGAATTTCTCAAGTCTGTTATACAATGTCTAACTTTGAGTGATCAGTTAAGATACCTATAACAGACTTCTGAGTAAGCTTGTTTGGTATAGGTATTCCCTTTTAGAATTTCCAATTCTAAATTTGTTTTTTATCATTATATTGTATTTCCTTGTAAATATTATTTTTAAAATTTCCTAATCTTAATTCAATCATTAGTCATTAGTAAGATTATTTTTTGATTGACTTCAAATTTGTACCTTTTCAAATTGATTGATTATGATTGTTATGTTCTTTAACTATTGTTGTTCCAAATTTAGTATACTGTATTATTGCTATATATTAGTTTTTCATTGTTGCTATGTGTTATTTACATTTCAATTATTGTTGCCTTATGTTATCATTATTGTTTCTGCAGTATTATCATTGTTGCCATATGTTATATTTTTTTCAGTTACTCCAAAATTTCAATTTTGATAAGAAAAATTTTCAGCATTTTTGTATTTATTGTCCAATATTGTGGTAAAAAAAAATTTCCAATAATTTGACAATTATTATTACCAGAGAACTTCTAAAAAAATATCTCGCATCAATAGAATGATTTACACTACTTAACACATTGATGCTATGATCGGTTATATCATTATTTTTCAAGAGCAAATAAAGATTCTTCATTGGTTTATTGCTGCCTGTAACTATTCTGAATATTAAAAACTCTTGATAGAGTTGCTGAAGCAATTGATAGAACTCTAAGAGAAAATTTTCAAACCATGTGTCCAACATGAAAAGCACAAGAGAATCCTGTCTATTTTTAGGGTAAAAGACCAGAAAATGATAATCAAACATGTATAGAGAATCAAGACCTTCCTGAAAGTAAATGCTGATAGACTCTATTGTAAGTTAATCCAAGAAGAAGCCTTAAGACAAGAGATAACCTTCCTGCGTGATCATATGAACAAGTTAAAAGTTGGAATAGAGAAATGGTTTGAAGAAGTTTCTAGCAAGCAGTTGGTTTCTTGAATTGTGAATATCAAAAAAAGTTCTTTCAATTGGATGTTAAATAAAATCTGGACCTTCATGAATCCTGGTGCAGATCTTGGACAAAATCCTAACAATTTTGAATAGTATATTCCAGGTGACAATCTTCCTAATCCTATATTTGAAAATAAGAGTCCTTTTCCAAATATAGAAGTATCAGAGAGCAAATAAAGTTGGTATGTTTTATATTGTCCTATATTAATGCTGTACCAAATTACTGTGATGCTTTGTGAGCCGGTAACAAAATGACAATATGATGATGCTTAGTGGGTCCTTATTATCACATTAATATCAATTTTAGGATTTTCAAGTTACAAGATTCCTTATATGTACAATTGAATATATTCATACAAAAAAAATAAGTATAATATTAATATATATAAAACAATTAATTTTTTTTTTTTTAATCCTGCAATCAGGTTGGTGTTGTTTATTTATTTAATCATAAAGAACTATTACAAGTTGAGAATCCATGTAAAGTATAAATTTCCCCGACCAAACTCATCTGTCTTTAGCCGAAGCCTCTAGATGCAATTTATGGGAGTGATAATGTTGTTCCCCTAGTGGATGGAATTAAGATTCCAGATTTTCAGCAGGATCAAAACCTGCAGATCACCTTTGCAGTCATGACCATAAACCCAAATTGTGTCACCCCCTCTTGTAGTAA
>CAJVPV010000769.1:0-19037 GCA_910591835.1 Acaulospora morrowiae | reverse complement strand
CTCATACACCTCAGAACTGTACTAATTTGTACGCCTCTAGGAACTTTAGCATACCACATTGGCCCTGTCCATCTAAAATGCCTCCCTGCTACTAGTTCTCCGTCTTTATCTTTCTCCTGAGATAGAAACGATATATGACAATATATATAATTAATAATATAATTAGAAATTAACTATTATTTATTAAAAAAACTCTTTCCAATAATCCTTCTATCAATTCAAAAAACAGATGTTCTCAAAAGATTTTATTTCTTTTTGATAATAAAGTCTATATATATTTTTTAACAACACTGGTTTCTTAACTAGTAAAACAAATAGCAACTATCACTTGTTTCATTTTTTTCTTTTTAAAACACTTTTCTTATTTATTTTTGTAACTAAATACAAGAAATTTAACTAAAAGGCCTATAACAAGAACACCTTCTTAGAAAAAAAACTGATAAGAAAAAACATCTTCCAAAGGCTTCCAAGAGATTCAAGAATTCAAAGAAACAAGAATAAAAAAGTTTTTAGTTTTCTTATCATCTCTTTGACTTCATATTTCTTTTTTTTCGAATGTACTTTCTTTTTTCTCAAATATGCTTCCTTTTTTCTAATTTTTTTGGAAAATTTTGTCTACCTCAGTTTGATTCTGAATTTTTGGTTATATCAAATTTTCTGAAAGATGATTGGTTAAGGCCACGAATTAATTAATTACATCAGTCATAGAAAAAGTAAACAAGACATATAGTTCTTATGTGTTTCCAGTTGCATAATACCAAATCGATAATGTAATTGGTTCTTGAAAGAGTTAAATAATTCTTAGTTGAAAGTATAGTATAAAAGTATTAAGTGAAGCAGAAGTTATAAGTAGAAAAAAAATGACACCTTTTCTTATTTCCTTTTTTATTTATTTATTTTTTTTTTTTGAGAACAGGAAGTAGCAACAAGGTCTAAATCTTATTCCAATCTGAAAAAAGGTTAAAGTATTAATATTTATTTCAAAAACGATTAGAGAAAAAAGTTTTAAAACTATTTACTGGTTGAGTGAAGCAATAATTTCAAAAAGATATGGCTTGGAAAAGAAATCAACAATAAAAAACTAAAATCTTTTCTAATTAAAAGTTTTTAAATATAAAGTTTCAAGAAATATTCTTCTAGAAGTGTCTTAAATATTCTTAAATATCAATTACTTTAATACAAATTAAATGATCTGGCTAACTACAGATAGTAAGAAGTGAAAAATTATAAGGAACTTGGATTTTAAGTTTACTGAAATAATCTTTTCAATAATAATTAGAATATATAATAGTTTTTTTTACTTTTTTTCCAATTACTTCTTATGTATACAATTGTACTATTTTTTCTTTTTTATTTCTTTATTTTTTTTTTTTCTCTTATATAGTTTCTATAAGAGAGTGTAATACAATTTGAGTTTATGGTTATGATTATACATATGTTAATATTTAATTCAAATATTTTTCAAAAACCATATTATGTTTATATTACTAAGTAACAATTAGTAAGTAATTGGAAATTATATTTAATTCAAAATTGTATTGTCAATCAAATTTTCATTTATGATAATAAGAAAATATAGATAGTTGTAATTATATTTGTGATATAAATTATTTAATATTAACTTAATTTTCAAAGTTTTTAAAAATAATTATATTATAACTCAATTATTTATATATTTTAATAATGACTTAATTAATTGTATCAAATAATTGTATTAATTAAGTCAAGGATCTATAAATTTCAGTAACATGTATAGTTGTGATTATAAAGATAATCTGCAGGTTATAATTCTATTGAAGTATCAAGATCTTAATTTTTTCTAACAGGAAAATAATATTTTATTCCCATAAATTGTATTTAGAGGCTTTGGCTGTCAATGAGTAAGCTAAGTCAAGAAAATTTTTACTTTATAGATATTCTCATACTTGTAATGATTTAGCTCTTGATTAAATAAATAAATGACACTAGCCTAATTATGAAATTAAAAAAAAAAAATTAATTATTAATTATTATTTTTATTTTTCAAGTTTTTAAAGTTATATATATTATCTATATATTGCAATAAATTATAATTAATTTATTTTTTGCTAATATAATATTTGATTACAAAAAAAAAAATTAATAACAAAAAAAAAAAATTAATCTTATAATTTAATTTAAAATGATTAAAAGAATAAACTAGATAAAATTATTATTATTGTTGTATTTTTAAATATTTAAAGTAAATATATAAATAAAAGAAATAATTAATTTTATTACAAAAATTTTAAAATAAGATAAACTTGTTTATAAGAAATAAATTGAAATTAAATTTATATATTTTATATATTTTATGATTTTAATTAGACAAGCTTTATTAAAACATATATTTGTTTTTATATTTTGTATAGATAGCACTTAGGCTATAATAAATAAAATATTTTGAAAGTCATTAATATATTGTTTTGATCTTATAAAAAAACTTTTATTATCGTTATATTTAAATTTCGTAATATATTTTGCTGTATAATAACTCAACTGCACAATTATATACTATTGGTTAAAATTGAAACCAAACCGATTTTAAACAAGATTTCGAAATTAAAATTTAAAAAAATATTTCTGATTAACCACATAGAAAGAGCAAAGTTTTTATTAGATCCATTAATGATCCAGGTATCTGGAAATTCTTGAAATTTACTTTATTTATTAAAAGCTTTACCAATATATCTTTTTTCAGATAATAATGCTGAAGCTTTAGTACATGTGATAATTATAGATTTCGTATATAAGAGATCTTTTTATATATAAATTAGCACGTCAACAAATTTTTACAGCTTCCAGTTACGTATTGATGCACCTTTCACTTTTTGCACAAGTAACCCAAGGCCCAAATTGGCAACTTGAAAAAGTTCAGGCTTGTAGCTATAGCAACAGCAAGTCTTTGTCTCGATATCTTTCCGTTGGCGTTTGTCTGTCTGCTCGTAACGTCGGAAAACATTTGTGAGCTCCATAATCAACATGGCGGCGGAAGCAAGAAAAGCTTTGGAGGTATTTATCATTTTAAATGCCGCGACTTTGTAGCACGAAAATTGTGATCTAATAATGCTGACGAAAATGCAGGCTTTAATGGGTGCTGAAGCTTTAGGGGGGGTTCCTGATCATATGAGATACGATGATGAGAAAGTATGCCGTAATTATCTTAGTGGACTTTGTCCGCACGACCTTTTCACGTTAGTATGGTTCTGTGTTGTTCTAATGATTTTACGAAAACACAAATCAATTGATTAACAAATTTATTATGCTCATTATGTAGAAATACAGTTAAGAATTATGATTTATTTAAAATAATTAACTTTTGGAAAGTTCCAGAGATGAAAACTTAATTGTATGTGATCGATATTTGTTCATAGAAAATGGATCTCGGATCATGTCCCAAAATTCATTCGGAACGACTGAAATCAGAATATGAAGAAGCAAAAAAAAGGAAAGAAAATGACTTTGACGCCGAGTTTGAGCGTAACCTAGCGAATTTTGTGTCAGATTGTGATCGTAAGATTGCGAGTGCGCAAAAACGATTGGACAAAACACCAGAGGATAGCGCAAAGGCCACACAATTGGTTGGTATATGAAATTTGAACTGATAAAATAAACCTAATTTTTTAATTTATGTGTTCACATTTGTATGCATCATGATATGTTTCAGTTAAAAGAAATCGAGAATTTGGTAGTAGAGATATCTGAATTAACTAAAGAAGTGGAGGTTCTTGGTATTGTCGCATGATCCTAAATTACAGTCATATTTGATGAATGAATTGTGTGCGACGATTGATGGTTTGTCATTTAGGAGAGCAAGGCAAGGTCACCGAATCGATCAAGCTACTTCAAGATGTTGAAGCGAAGAAAGCGGCCAAGATTGAAAAAGAGGTCAACCAACGATTATCCTTAGTTCCACAAAATTAGATTGTATTGCTTTCTCGTCTAAATCATATCTATTTTACGAAATTGATATAGAAAGAGCTGAAAAATTCATCCGAAAGTGGTGGTGGCCCTTCTCAACAACAAAAGTTGCGCGTTTGCGAAGTGTGTAGCGCCTATTTGTCGATATTTGATTCAGATCGACGGTAATTTTATGCTATTGACCTGGCTGTGCGTGATTTGTGATTGCTTTGACTATAACCGAACAAACATCGAATCCTTTCTTTCAACAGCCTGGCCGATCACTTTGGTGGAAAGGTGCTTATAATCGAGTGTTCTTAGTTCACACATTGTTCACGTACAACCATTAATTCTATCCTCGCACTTAGATGCACCTAGGTTACTTGAAAATCAGGGATCTATTGAAAGAGCTCAAAGGAAAAAATAAGGATCGCGGTATTGATTCGAGGGAAGTGCGAAGTTATCATGACCGCGATAGAGAACGAAGTTATGACCGAGATAGACATCGAGATCATCGTAGCGGGAGATTTGATCAGTATGTTTTCGACTCGATTTTCAACTATTTGTTCGTACGCGTATTTACAAGCGTTTTATTTTTTGTTCAGTGATCGTCGATCTTCGTACGACAGGCGCTCGAGGACAAGATCACCCGAGAGACGCAGCGGCTACGGAAGAAGACGTTCACGAAGTCCTCGAAGAAGGCACTGAAATTTTATTAGAGTCACACAGACATTTAAATATCATTTGCTTTGAAAATTGTCATTATTTCACGCAATTTTATGTATTCATGGATTTTCGAAGTTTAGGATAGGTTTGACATTTGGACCATTTGTTGATATTTTATTTTTTATTGTTATATAATTTTTGAGACATAGTTAGTGATTATTTATTAGTGAATGAAATAAACAAATTTAATGTTTCTTAAAGAAACATAGGTTCTTGGTCTATTCATTTTAAGTTTAACGAAAAAAAAACTGATTTTTTCTATGTGGAAAAGTCAAATATATTTATAATTGTTGATTTAAATAGGTTTACTACTTCTCTTAGTATAATTCAATTCACTACATATCGAAACATCTTTATTTTGGAGGCAAGAGATAAGCAACAATAAAACTCTCATAAATTGCTCTCGATTCAAAAATCATTGTAATGTAGAAATATTACAAAAAAGAAAAATTAACAAAAAAAAATACATTTTTAACCTCTAATATAAATTGCCTTTTCGGCACCGCCAACCCTCCCAGCACGTCCGGTTTTGTCTACACGATCTAGTCCTAAACAATCTTCATTGTTCCAACTAATGTCTGATAAAATTACTTCTATATCGAAGAGAATAAAAGTAGAGGTTATAACAAGTGGGTTAAATCGAAAGTAGGTTGAATAATTGAGACACCACATACCGTCCTCAACATATTGGGGTTTAGAATATGTAGTTCCTGGAACAATCGCGATTTTTACTTTAGCAAAATCTTTTTCGTTCATACCAAGGCGTTCCTGAAGTCGCACCTTGGCCTCAGAAAAGCCTTCTCCCTATGATTGTGTAATGAAAAAGAAAAATTTCCGTTAGTTACATAAAATTCATTATTAAATATATATATATATAATAATAACAATAATTGGAGAGCAAAACACACATTTTTAATGACAAACTTGAAGGGGATTCCGTGCAATCGTACTGGTTCTTTAGTGAAATGAAATACTTGAACAATCTTATCATTAGCGTTTGATTCAAGCTCTTCTTTAGGTATTTCCTACGTTGAAAACAGGATTATTAAACGAAGGACAAAGATTTTTAAAAAATTCACCATGCCGTAGATGATTTCACACACCTCTGCATATAGTGTCGAGAATTCCGATATTCTTTCTACTGATTCAGTTCCAGTATATTCCTTGCTAATTTTATGATTCACAACCTCATATAGTCTGATTTTGCTGTTTGGGGTCGACAGCGATACCTTCTGTAAGATCGCTTCCAGGATGTCGTCAACGACAGAAGTTTTAGGAAGGCGAACATCGACAATTTCCTTTTAAAATAAACATTATTTCCATTAGGAATGTGAGTTTGAACGTTTAGAATCGCTTCAAATCAATTGGTTGCGCCTTTACCTCGTCTTTTACAGTAGTTCCGAGCCAATTAACTTTAAAGAATCTTTTTGTTTCCAACTCTACAATACTAATGTCAAGCATTTCATAATATAGTTGTGCGGAAGGGAGATATGACGCTTGAAGCATATCTGACAGTGTTTGAGTGGTATTTCGTTTAATCACATTTTTTGGCGTGCCAGATGGTAAATTCGCGGTTGTAAAAAGTAATTTCATCGGGTCAGCATTTAAGTGTGCGGCAACTTGATTAGCGACCTGAATATTAACATATAATTATTATCGATTTTCATGTTCGATAGTCATTGAATAGATTCCTACGTACAGCATCATAGCCCATTTTCCTATTTAAGACCAATTCAAACTCGGGTTTTGGTTCAGGATCCTTTTGCTTTTGTTCGCGATCCTTTGGTTTTGGATTAGGCTTGAATTGGACCACAATACGCATTGACAGATGATCGTAAAATTGAGGAATACCGTAGATACGACCGGCAGCCTGATGATCTTGAATCCTGTATAGTAGTATTAAATGAATACCAAATTTGTTGATCAATCAAATCAAATATTTATAACGTACTCCTTGTCGGTTAATGCTTTCTGGAAACAAATTATGTCTCCGTCTTGTATCTCGGATTGATGAAGAGTTGATTTGGGTTTCATTTCTTCAATCATGCCAGGTTTAATTTCCTATGGTATTTATAAAGAAATTTGGTCTCAGGATAACAACATTGATAAGTCTGGAATTTAACCAACAGACTTACCTCATATATTTTTAAGGGCGTGTTCGGTGGTAGATCCCTTTTTTCACAGAGAAGTGGAATGATCTCCCCGACTTTTGTAAATTTGTGAATATAGAGAAAGTGAAGACCCCTATTAAAAACGCAATACCGCTCAAATAAATGTTCGTAAATAATTAAATACTCGTATGTAGGATATAATATTAGGCATACTCTAATGATTGCGTATCAGGGTCGAAGTATTTGAGAAAAACCATTATGTGGGTGTTTCCTTCGTTGGGATGGAACCAAGTCTAAATAAAGAAAAACGAATAAAGAAAAAAAAAGATCATTAGGGTGACCGATCGACATATTTGAACATGCCCATGAAGCATAAACAACCTTGGTAGTACTTGGCTTGTCTGAAACTTCCAAGTATAATTTTAGTTCGTTTTGCCGTGCCGCCATTTTTGAGTGAATTTCTTCCATCGCTAATAGACATACACAGATGAGTATTTGATATTAATCAATCATATCAGGAAAATTTCGGTGAAATAAAGAATACACGAATAGTTACTTGAATTAACACAGTTTTCTGATATTGGGGCATCCGGTCGAACGGTTTTATTTTGCCGATTTACAAGAACCCAGAATCGTGTTTGCTCAACCGGAAGTTCGAACTTTTTGGCAACCATTTCTTTGAATGTACCGTATGTATCACTCTTAAGTACTTTAAAATGCGGGACATCTGATAGCGGATATTGACGATCATCAAAGTTGGCAAGGTCAAATCCCTGATGATTCCTAAAGGTTTCTGCGGTTACAACCTAACAGAATATGAGATAACTTTTAACTCATTGGGAGTCAGTTCATCTCATTTACAAATACACTTTTTATGAAAATACCTTGACTGGTAAATAGAGGTGTCGTTCTTCTGCTTCTTTCTTTTTTTGTTCGTATGCTGCTCTTTCTTCGTCAAGGCGTCTTTCTATTGGATGAGATCTTATTTAATAACAATAATTATCGAAAAGTTTTCATCATAAGACAAACCCTACGTAAATGTTCCGGTATCTCTTCCGGAAGCACCGGAGATAAGATCTCATCAGCGTCAGATTCACGAATGTATACCAACATATATGCATTTGTGAATCGTTTATGGTTTCTCCCACCAGGTCGGATGGCGGGCAGGGGACTGGAATTAGGAATTTCACCACCGTAATTAGCCTCTAGTACCTCCTTGTCTGTTACTGGTGTAACCCGGTCGTCATCGAATTTTAACCTGTTTGAAATAAGAAAGTTTCTTAGCAGAGAGATATCTCAATGAGTGAGGAAATGAAAGACGAACCATTTTCCATCTTTTTCCGGTTTTATTAATGCAAAATAATGGCCGCCATACAAATCTCCGCTATGAACAAGCACTCTGTCATGAGATGAAAATGAGAATTGTTATAAAAAGCAAAACATGCCCAAGCAGAAATATTAATAATTAGGGCTTACGAACCCATGAAGTAAATATCGAGGTGGCTTCGATCGGTCTGCTTCTGGTGACAAAAATTCTTCCAAATCAATTTCCATGGGAAACTCGTGACGATCGTTAATCTATAACATCCAAATTTCATCGTATGTAACATATCATTTTCAACCATCCCACAAAATGATTTTCAAATAACTATTATTCATACTTTAATCATAGCGTCCCTTTGTACGTCATATTCAAATCGTTTTAGTTGCAAGTGCAGAACCGGTGGAAAGCTTTCAAATATCACTCCTTTCTTGGCATCCTATAAACCGTGAAGAAAAATCAATATCTTGTATTATAACATTATGACGTTCTCGACATCCACGATTTAGATTTACCTGAAGACCATACTCTTCCGCCATATATTTATTATCTCCTTCCAAAGTCTCCTCCTGTACATAATCTTTGAAAGAATCATGTAGAGTCTTACACCCTTTCACATTCAGTTGAATGTCTGTCCAGAAAATTTTTTTTTTCAGAATTCGAATGCATATTAACAAAACATTTAAAAAAGCGAACGAGTCACATCGTTGATATATGTGTTCATGCTACCATAATAATCTTCAACACGAGAGGATTCATAATCCACGTTGACACATTTAATATAACTCTTCATTTTTCCAACAAAAAGTTTTGTCATGGCTCCATCCGCTTTTGTATCCTTATCCGGGTGAAGAGGTCAGAGTATAAGTAATAGGTGGTGTGAATAAATAAAATGATAGAAATTTCAGAATTATGTGGAAGGTTCTTTCTTTTTCGATAGACCGATACTACCTTCATTTTGCCCTCTAGTTTATCTTGTAGTACTCGATTGAACTCTTGAACATCGTGTTGTTGGAATGATTCATCTGAATCCCATCCAAAAGCTTTTGTCAGCTCCGTTGTTCCGACGGGAGTGTTTGATGTCTGTAATTGATAAAATACTCTCTGTAGAGCCAAAGAGGCACTTCTGATCGGTTCATCTTCTTCTGTGGGAATTGCGTAAACCGCCTGTATCAGAGGTGGAGGAAAGAATCAGATTCGAAAAATCCATGATAAATCTTGACGACCGGTCAGATACCTTGAAACACAAACCTTGCGGAAATAAGTTGTACAATAAAGTGATTGCAACAAGGAGTTCATGTAACATGTGGCTCCTTGATTCTTCAGACCCACATACCCAGTTTCTTTCTTTGAATCATAACTATATGAAGAGGTTAAACACAACGCCAGAAATATTGAAGGCCATAGCAATAGAGAATATTTGTGGATTAAGGTTCGAAAGATAGAAAGAAAGGAGGTAAAATACTTGATGAAATTGTGCCATAGGACACCCGTAGGATCCTTCAGTACTCGCACGAAAGCAGTGATGTTGGTCGTGTCATTCTCGATTAGAGGGCGTGGTCGATTTTCCGACGGAGTAAATAGTTTTCGCAAATCATAAAACCGTGTAAAACCCCAATCCGATTCTTCGGCAGTGAATCGATGATGCGCATCTAGTGGTAAAAGCACATTAGATTTGGAGACATGAGAGAAGGCTAAATGAAAGTTAACCTACGTACGATGATGAACATAATGCGTTGGATCCTCCGGATTCCATAAGACTAAAGCGAACTGTACACACGAATGCCAACCCGCGGGAGCTCCTTTGGGGTCGGCAAAATCCAAGTAGATGGAAACGGCCTCCACGTTATTATTTCCAAAAGGGAACAGCAAGATTCGCCTGTCGAAATTTCGTCAAAATTATAACTCTTAGCCATGGTTCTTTGAACATAAAAAAAAAGGTGTTTTAGATGACCCACCATTTCCACCCGCCGGCATCAAATTCTGGACCTGTCATCCTTTTCTCCAAATTCCGCCAACCGTTGATTTGCCACGTAGAATATTGAAAGTCTTCAATTTCGTATGAAAGATCGGGCATGATCTTATTCGCTATGGCTTCATCTGTATGTGTGAATATAAATTTGGTCAAAACCTAAGTTTCCATCGATCCAACCACCGGATGGATGGCGGTAAGAGATATAAACATTCTTCTTGATTGCCACATATACTTATAAACATATAAATATATCTGAAATAATTCATGATCATTCTTTCGAACGATTTGTTAGCAATCTAAACAAATTTATATTCATAAACAGATCTTCGAGACATACAATCAGTCACTGCCAAAGGGGTTGTTTCCTCTACATCCGACATGGGCCTCTCGGTATCGGCAGGCGTTGATTCAACAGACACGTCCATATGATCATCCTGTAGTTTAAACAAATTCATAATAAAATTTATTAGATCTTGAATTTTCCTTTGTGACACCCGCTAACATAAAGGTCAAGACGCGAGCTAGATTAAGCTATCCCATAAAATAAGGAATAAGCGTCTCTGTTTACGGGAGAAAGAAAAATGAAAAAAGCTGTCTACGCTAAGGTAACACCCGGTGAAACAGAAATTGGCTCCGATTAGTAAAATGAAATACCATGCTGAAGTCTGCGGGTATTATTCGCGTAAGGTATGATAAGGCAACGAGAAAGCAGACGAGCAGGAGGGGTTGTAAAATACTCTCGGGGATTATGAAGTCAATGTTGATCGATTTGTGTTTGGGAAAGTGAAGATAAAGAGTACTGGATTCTTAAAGATTGAAATGCAAAAATCGGCAAGGTTTACGGCACCATGGAACGATGAGATTCGTTTAAAAGTTAACGCAAGTAATCTTGTGCTGTAGTACTAAACGTAAAAGAGATGATATTTTTTTTTTATATTGTAGATGATAATATGACGTAAACGTGCCACGCACTCTGTCCAATCTACGAACTAGGGCATTTAAATCGAAAATCTTTCACAGAACGCATTTGGTCCACATTAATTAAACCACATGATCCAATTACATACGTAACGTCCGTTACGTAAGTAACTGACTTGTAAAATCAAGTTTAAATAAAATATATTCAGAATTTATAATTTGTTTATTTTTGTCCAGTAGAAAAGAAACTACTAACGAGTGCTATAAACACAATTTTATGAAATAAAACGATATAAAATCCAATACCATTTATAATGTAACGATAGTTTATAACGATGAATCACACCTCTGAGTTGTGCATACAAAATTCGAAACAAAAAACGCGTCGTTAATATGGTCAATGTCACTAGAACAATGCCAAAAAGAGATGTGCATTTGTCACGTCGTCACGAATGGCGTACACATAATCCGACAAGACTTCTCGAGACAAGCAATATTCAACCAAGATGTTGCTGTAACTGATAATCCGCCATCGCCTAAAAAATAGAGATCAAACGGGTAAATGCTAATGTCACGAGTCAGTAATTTAAAATTAGATCATGGTAGATATTATACCACAGAATTCATATTTATCTGATGTTCCGAAGAATCTGGATGCGCGACATTGATCCTGAAGGATTTTTCTAATTTATAAACAGTATCTCCGTGATAGTAATTGGCAATTGCTGTAATTTCACAACCTTCAGCGTCCATTCCCGGTGTACCCGTGAGAACATTATTTTCCCAGCGTAGCCAATCCGGAAGCCAGGGCGAATGGAAAACTGCTTTGATGGCTATTTAGTGGGAGAGAGCGAGTACCATTAAGATGACTGATAACAGAACCGCATAATGAAATGCGAATACGTACACTTAACATTCACTTGCGGATCCCAAACGCGGGGAGCATATCTATACTCTAATCCGATATATGCAACCTTGTCGGGAATTCCGGCAATCTTACGATTAAATTCTCGAAATATCCATCCGCCATCTGGTGTTTTTTTAGCTTCTATATTCCACACGTGATTACCCTTGGATTTAGCTTTCTTACCATCCTCATTAAATCGGGAGATATACCTAAATTTTATGCATGCTTGTAAGATGTTATTCAATAAAACGCGTTTTTTCTGCTAGAAAAAACACATACCTTTGTGTCCACAAATAATTCTTAACTTTCCTCAACGGTAATATCTCTTCATTATACCCATGACGAATCAACTCTTCATGAAAAGCATTTGTGAAAGCCTGAATTCGAAATTTGAAAGGTCGAAAATCTGGAGATTCATCTAGTTTTTGCATTTTCTTAGCCATCAATGTTTGATGACTGTGTTTTTCGAAAGGTACAACAATTATAAATAGTTCATGCCAACTTCACGCGAACGAACTCTAACGCACCAGGACTTACATTTGTTCGCCTTTGGAATCCGTGGCATCCACTATAATTATAATACGTTATATTCAAATCATATTAACAACAAGAGAAATTCATATAAGATCATAAGGTTTACATTTTAATTAGAAAGACACACTCACAATCTGAACATATTGTTTGCAGAAAGCTAATAAATATATCGTCAAGGTGTTTCAATAGCCCCGGATCTAATGGTGCGTGCGTATGCGTACGAGGTGTGCTTGGAAGCGCTGCTCCTGGAGGCGCATAAATTTGTGGCGGTGGCTTAAATTTTAACATAAACAATTAGCAAGGACATTACTGTTTGATTGAAGTGAAAAATTCTTTGTGGATGTAAAATACTTGTGTAGTATAAGGATCATTGGGAAGCTCGCGGACATTGAGGGCGTATACTTCACTCGTGATCGTTGGTGTGTCTTCCACACTTGTTTTCAGTGACTTCCTTGGCTTCTCATATTTTTGTGCAACTGTCCTCTAAAAAATATAGCAGATGTGATTATGCGATCGATGCCACAGGTACTTTCCATCCGAACAACATTAATAAACATCCAAACCTTGACCAGCTTGGTTGAAGGCGCCATTGGCGTCACCGAGGACACCGACGTCGAAGATGACTGTTTTTTAATGGAATCAAGCGTAGTAATTGTTGAGGTGAGTTTTATACGAAGGATCCGATAATTGAAATACTTGGTAAATTATTTGGGATTCCCAAGTGATAATATCACGTGATGAAACCAAAAAATCATTTGAGATGTATATCTACCCTTATGTTCTAATAGCAAAGATAATTAGTTCATATTTAATATTTGAACTAATAAAGAAGAAAACGATGACGTAACTCACCAGCTCTGCATACTTTGATTTAAAATCTTTCAGGAGATTTATGGCTTTCGTTATATCTTCAAGTCTATTAAATGCTTCACCTTCAAATCCACGTTCAAATTGTTCTTTTGCTTCTTGGGCATTTAAGACAATGCTAAAAGTAAATACACAGGCATAATAAGCTTAAGTGTTGACAAAGTTCATTATTTCGGTGGTTTGGGATTGCAATGCGATCCCGCGGTTGAAAATTAACAACACGAAACAAGTTGCTAAACAAACTGTTCACAACTCTGTGTATAAGTTACAAGTACCCTTCTTTCTCAAGATATCGTACCTATCAAAAAGTTGGGTCAAATTCATTTTCTATATTTTAGTAGTGGGGTGACTTCTTTGGGGGGAGGGACGCTTTTAAAAAAGAAGGCCTCTCGAAAGAGGGGTTTGAGAAAAAAATTTTATTATTACATTTTCATTTTGGAACCAAATTTATCTAGGAATACAACTTCCGATCCAACCAATGGCATACACTTTTACTAAGGTGATGATGATCTTCAATATAGTAAATCAGGTCCCATGTAACAATCCGATATACTGTACATAAAAAAGGTAATGGCGTGAATAAAAAAGAAATGTATTTTTTAACAATTATTTAAAAATTGTTTTTTTTGAATAATATAAACTATCAAAATTAGAAGTTTATCGAATCAAGTAAAATATACACACCCCTACCATAATTTACCAAAAAATTTGATTTTCACGAAAAAAATTTTTTTTTTTTCACGTTGCACAAGTACGTGTCACTGTTTTTTTTTTTTTATAAGTATCCAATTTTTTTATGTTTGCCAAATTAGGTCCTGATCACTCTTTTTCAAAATAAACATGCGAGGAAAAGCGTTGTCAGTTGCACAGCACGAACATATCATTGGAGCTCACCTAAATGGCATCAAACTCAGAATTATTTTGTCTGAGTTGAACATTCCCATTACAATCGTCTATGACACTATCAAGCATTATGATGAAAAAGATACCGCGCAGTCAAAAAAATGGTTGGGACGACCAAAAAAAATTTCTGAATGCAAAGAACGTATTTTAAAATGGGTTGTTTATGAAGATCATTTTGCTCCTCTTGGTGACATTATGAGTAGACTAAATACAAGATTAAATACCACTTTTCATATCAACACAGTTCGTAGATACATTTATGATATAGGTCTTAAAAGCTCGATACCATGTAGGAAGCCCTGTCTAATGAAAAAACAGCGAATTGCATGATTAAAGTGGTGTAGAGAAAAAAAAAACTGGAATGAAGAGTGGAAAAATATCATATGGTCTGATGAGTCTAGATTTGCACTTTTCAATTCAGATAGTCAAGTTAGAATATGGCAGGAGACCAGCGAAGCATATAATGAAGACTGTATCATACTTACAACTAAATTTGGTAGGGGATCTGTAATGTTTTGAGGCTGCTTTGGTTGGAACGGAATTGGCCCCTTAGTGGAAGTAACAGAAAACATGAATTCTAAAGTGTATGTTAATATTCTTGCCACTTATCTTATACCTTGGGCTCGCGGGAACCTAAATGTCATATTTCAACAATATGGCACGACGTGCCACATATCTTCATATACAACTTGGTAGGCAGCGACCCACGATCTTCGAATTCTGGATTGGGTGGCACAAAGCCCGGACCTCAACCCAATCAAAAATTTATGGGATCATTTGGACTGTCAAATACGCAAGAGAAACCCCCTATCTAAGTCTAAATTAGAGTTGGTGGAAGTAGCGCAAAATGAATGAACAAATATTAGCTTAGATATGATTTGTCAATTAATTTTGAGCTTGCCTAATCGTATGAAGGAAATTATAAAGGCCAAAGGCAAACACATGAAATATTAAATTAGAATTCTAAAATTTTAGAATTTAAGTTTTATTTAAAAAAAAATTTTTTTTACATGTCATTATAAAAATGTCAAAAAAATAAAAAAAAAATTATGTAATAATTTTTTTCAGTAAATTATGGTAAGGGTGTGTATATATATCTGACTATGGGATCATATCATTAGGACTAGTATTGTGTTATTCCCATGTGGTTGATCAGGTTGATCAGGAGGATCCGGGTTATCAGAGCAATCTAAATCTCATAGCATGTGATCCAAGATTGTTACATTCTCTCCTTCTTAGAATTCAATGCTCTTATCAATTCAAATTCTTAAAGTTTTTCTTGAGCATTGGTCAGATTTTCAAGTGGTTTCCATGTGGCGTCATGTAAGGAATATCCAGTCCATTTGATAAGATATTGTGGCTTGTATTGTATGATTCGTTTGTCTAAGATGACTTCAACTTCATATTCCTCTTGTTTGGTTTCTAGAATAATAATGGCTGGTGATGGTATTGCTTGTCTAAATTCTTGTGGTGAGGGCTTATAAGGCTTGAGTAGTAACATATGAAATACTGGATATATCTTTAGTGTGGCTGGTAAGTTCAACTTGTATACTGTTTTAGAGATAACCTTGACAATGGTGTATGGTTTTGCGAATCTTGACATAAGCTTCTTGGTTTGTCGATTTCTATCAATAGAATTGTTGATGTGGCGCATTGAAAGTAATACTTGATCTCTTTCTTTGAATGTGAGGTGATATCAGTATTGGTTGACATATTTTGTTTGTCGATCTTGAGCTTCCATCAAGATGTCTTTGGCGATTTTGATTATTATATTTCAATGTTGCATAAATTCATTGGCAACAGGTACTTGACAATCTTTTGGATAGTTCAAGAATAAAGATGTGTTAGAGTGTTGTCCACAATTTAGCTCAAAAGATGAGAATCCAGTGGAGGCTTGTTTGGAGTTGTTGTAGACAAACTCAGCAGCTGGCAGGTATTCATCCCATTGGTCTTGTTTATAAGTAAAATAAATACATAACATTTCCTTCAAGGTTCTGTTAAGTTATTTAATTTGTTCATCAGTTTGTGGATGGAAGGCGGTGAACATTACTGTTTTTGTATCAAGTTGTTGAAATAAGGCTTGCCAGAAGTGATTAGTAAATCTGGTGTCATGGTCAGAGATAATGACTTTTGGTAATCCATGGTACTTGAAAATTTTCTTGAAAAATATTTTGGCTACTTCTGGTGCTGTGGCACTGGTATGTATTGGACAAAAGTGTGCTCATTTAGTCAAGCAATTTACAAAAACCACAATAGCATCGTATCCATTTCTTGTTATTGGTAGTTGTACAATAAAGTCCATGGTAACTTTTTTCTATCTTCATGTCAGCATCAATAATGGTTGCAGAAGGTCAGTAGATTGTTGATTGCTTGCTTTGTTTCACTGACAAGATCACAAGATAAGATATATTTTTGCACATCTTTTCTTATTTTTGGCCAGTAATAGTGTCACATAATTGCATCCAAGGTTTATTAATTCCAAGATGACTAGCAATATCAATATCATAGTGTTTCTTCATGATGTAGCTTCGCAATCCATACCCTTTTGGAATTGCTGATCAATAGTCTTTCTTTAAGTAGATGTAATTCAAAATGTTTGGCACGTGCTAACTCTTTTTCTGTTATGTTGGTTGGATTCCTTAAGGTGGTAAGGATAGAGGAAAAGTAATCATCATTGATATATTCTTCTTCAAAAGTTTGTTTATTTGCTAATTGCGTGACAAGAGCACTGATAGCATGGAAATGAGGTTGTTTTGAAAGGGCGTTAGCAACAACATTAGTCTTTCCAGGTTGGTATTTGACTTCAAAATCATTGGCTTGTAAGGTTTCTAACTATTTGGCCTGACGTCTTGAAAGATTTGCTTGTGTCTTAATATATTCCAAGGAGGTATAATCAGTAATTACTGTACTGTAAAACATTGGCCTTCCAGATAAATTTTTCATAATTTGATGACATGTACTATAGCAAGAAGTTCTTTTTCATGGACAGGATAATTTTGTTCTGCTGGGGATAATTTTCTTGACTCATATGCTACTGGCTGTTTACCTTTACCATAATCTTGAGTTAGGATGGCTCCAATAGCAAAATTAGAGGTGTCAGTAGTAACAGTAAATAGTTTGGTAGGATCCGAGAGGAGTAATACAGGTGCAGTAGTCAAAGCTTTCTTGAGTTGATCAAAGGCTTCTTGTTCAGATACATTCCAGGAAAATTCCTTATCTTTATGTAGAAGAGCAGTAAGAAGTGTTGCAATGGTAGAAAATCCTTGTACAATTTTCTGTAATAGCTTGCCAATCCTAGAAAAGATCTTACTTCTGCTATGTTATTAGGTTTTGGCCATTGTTGGATGGTGGTTATCTTTCGTGAATCTACACTAATTCATTCAGCAAATATGTAATATTTAATATATTTAACCTTGGTTTGGATTAGTTCACATTTTTTTGCCTTGGCATAGAGTTGATGTTTCCTTAGTGTTGTCAAAATAGTGCATAGATGTTTCAAATGTTCTTCTTTGGTCTTGATATAGATGAGGATGTAGTCAAGATAGACAATCACAAAATCATCAAGGTGTTTTTGAAAAATATTGTTCATTAAGGTCATAAATGTTGCAGGGCATTAGTGAGTCCAAAGGATAATACCAAGAATTCATAATATCCATAACAAATTCTAAAGGCAGTTTTGTAAATATCTTTCTCCTTGATTCAGATTTGATGATATTCTAAGTAAAGATCAATTTTGTTGAAATATTTGGCTCCAGCCAATCGATCCATTAATTCCTTGATTTTGGGTAGAGGGTATCAATTTTTAATAGTGATCTTGTTTAAAGCACGGTAGTCTACACAAAGTCTAATGTTCCTTCCTTTTTGTGTACAAATAGAACAGGAGTATCAAAGGGAGACATGCTTGGACAGATAAATCCTTTTTCAGTTAGGTCAGCAAGTTGTTTCTTTCACTCATCCATCTTTAAATAAGATAAGCAATAGGTAGGTAAGGAGGAAGACTCAGCATCTGGAATTAGTTCAATAGCATGGTCGATACTTCTTTTTGGTGGCAGTTGTTTTGGCAAGTCTTTTGGAAACATGTCTTGAAATTCTTGAATAATTGCTTGTTCTTTTGTTAATACACTAAAGTTTTTGGACTTGAAGTCTTTTTGAATAATACAGATGGCAAATAATTCTTCAGTTGATAGTATTCTAGCTAGTTGGTGTTTTGAGATAATTATGGAATGGCATTCGGAATTCTGATTGGTTCTATTGAAACTTGCTTTGACTTTGATATTGTGCCTTTCCATACTGAAAAGATAAAGTTTTGGTTCTTCAATCAATGTTGGGGTTTGCATGATATAATCAAGGTTTTCCAAGTAAGGCATCATATCTTTGTAAGTTGAGAACTTGTGCAGTAATTCTGGTGGTTCAATAGATATTTAATTCTAACTTGTTAATTTTGACCTCATTGGTAACTTCTTTCTTTCTTCTATTAGCCAGTTCTACAGTGAAGGCTTCTTTTTGCAGTTGGTGATGTGTCACAAACTTTTCATTGATAAAGTTTCTTGAGGCTCCACTATCTAAGAGAATTCAAGTAGGATAGCCATTAATTTTCCTATTGAAGCATAGCAGTTGCTCTTTGTTTTCCTCAATATGAACAAATTCAACGTTAAAGGAGGAAGAGGCTTGTTCTTCACACTAGTCGAAATGGATTTATTCGGCATAATGCCACTCGTCAATCATTCGTTAAAAAAGTATATAATTCGGTTAATCAAAATTATATAACTTTTATCTTTGGCTATAAAGCAGTGTATAATTTATTTGGCACATAAATGGTACACTTTTTTTAAACCTCATTTTGAAGAAGTTAATATT
>CAJVPV010000768.1:0-19047 GCA_910591835.1 Acaulospora morrowiae | reverse complement strand
TCGGACAAAACTATGTGTAGAACCGTTGAAACATAAAATCAGTAAATCAAAGTACGACAAATATATTGCAAGAATACAATTTAAATCAACAGGTAGAATGAAATGGGATATATTAATCGCATCAATCTTGACCCGACCCAATTCATTGTAACCATCATATTAAAATAAGCAAGGAAAACTATTTTCGTACGGTATAACTTCGATTGACTGTAGAATAGCGCCACGCATCAGTTCTTCCCATCCGTTCAAATTCTACGAGTGGGTCATAGGTGGACCAGCCATCAGTTGAGGTGAATTTCTTCTCGGGTTCGTAATAAAAGGCATAAACCTGATTTATAGAACCTATTACAAAGAAGGTTTGTGATTAGGAAGATATTATTACTGTAAAAATCATGAATGATAATCTTTTCAAGAAACAATGGAATCACATACTTATGCACGTTAACTTTTGTATAGTGTCAAACACATCATTTGCTTCACGTTCCACCGGTACAGAAAAGGTAACAAATCTAAAATCACGACACCGGATTACTAGAGGATAAATTTTTTCGCCTGTAGCTGGTCGACGTTCGGCCGTATGGATAATCGGGTAAGAAATCTATAGATTATAGAATCCTAATTCAATATTCTATAACATGTTTACATTCTGCTCAATGCACGCAAATAATGAACTATTGATTCAAATAACATTTGTAATGAAAAACCATCTAATTCACACAATGATTCCCATTAGAATGAATTAGATCGTGATACGTTAACCTCAACACATTTTTCTAATCAAATTGAACCGATAAAAGTCATCCGAATGAAGCAATACAAACCCATAATTCTTGTTTTTCATCAGGATATTTAAAGATCATTTGATGCGTAGTCAAATGAAGAGTGCCAACCACTGCAATCCGTCCTTGTTCAAGTAAAACATTCTCAACCTGAATATTCAGAAAAAAATAAAACATAGAATCGCATACAAAAAAAAATAAAGAAGTTAATATAAATAAATTATTCCTTTACTTATGTAAATAAAAAACAGGGACCAAACTTCAGTTTGTCGCCATGGTCACTAGTGTATACCGCTTTTTTTCAATAATGAACCTTTGTGATCTTTAAATAGTCCATGTTTACACCTGCTCGCGGCTTGTCGGTAAACAATTTTTATGATGTGGAAGCGGTGTGCAGTGGGTGAGGTTGTGGGGCGTGTTAAATAGACTTTATTAATGTAAGACAGAGGTTTTATACTACGTCTTTGTAAGTTTATGTAGTCACGTTCTTGGATAATACTGTTAATCCTTTAATATATACACGTTCAAGTTCGCAGGTACGGGCATACCAGAAAACTATGTAGTCAAAAAAATTTTTTTCAGAATTGAAAAGACGCAAAGTAATTCCTAAAGTGTCGAATGTAATCTGCAAAACTGCGGTCGCACACGTTGGATCTGCATTGATAATATCATGATCTTTAAGTGATCATACAAAATCTTTCATATTCACGCACGTAAATAGAATGCCACCAGTCAATCGTCGTTCCAGACGGACTAATAGTCGATATAACCCGATTGTTCCGGACCCTAATACGTTACAGAAGCTCGGATCTCTAGTAAAAAGAACATTTGAGGTAAGTACGAAACTTCATTTCTTTTTTTTTTATTGATTGCCACTTTCAAACTTTCTTTTTGTTACAACACGCAGGCAATTATCAGACCAATAATTAAATCAACACCGGAGATGGTGCTACGCGGGCCCCTGCAGATTCCTGGTGCATTTCCTAAACCGGAAGGAACTCGAAAGGCTTATTTGACCAGAAAATACTTTAACTGTTGGCGAGAAAAAACTTCGAAAATAAAGAAGAATACAGCGTTGGCGAAGGAAGTCTATAGCTTTAATAAGAAGGCATATAGCTTCTTACTATGGGCCAATATGGCTAGGAATAGTAAAGTGAGTTTCTTTCGTGTATTTACTGAAACCTACGAAATAACTTGCAAACTCTAATATTTTCACCTTACTGTTATAGTTAATGAAAAGGATGATAGCTAAAAATGTCAGCTTTTCTGCAAAAGAAGAAGACTTACCGCCCATCCCAATATTAAAACAGAAATCTGGAGCATCTGTAATATAACCTTCTTTTTATCTTTTGGCATAAGCGATTAATTCAATGACTCATCTTATCATTATCAAATTTAATAGCGAAAGATTCCTCTTAAGCAGAATTTGAAATTTTCTGAGAAGCTTGAACAAGTTTATAATTATAGACCCGTAGAAGATAAAGATATGATGTACATACAAATCATCTCAGATAAAGAGGCTGAAGGGAATATGGATATAGACGATATGATTCACGCTGGAATTAAAAACAACGAAAATACAGAGCAAATGACAATAGATGAATTGGAACAATCTGAACGGAATATGGTGGAAGATGATGAGAATGAGATAAACATTGCAAGTGTTCACAAGATAGCAGAATTTTATGAATTTAAGTATTTAAAACGCTCCGAAAAACACATTGTCCTGAGGAAAGCTTTTCAAATGCATAGATATGGCAGTTTGGATAGCAAGGAGATACAAAGGAAGTTACTGAAATTGATTTAAACTGTGGTGTCATTGAATTCGAAATTCCAACTTGCAAGTAGACAAATAATTTTTGAGCAACAAACTGATGTTCGGCGAAAATTTTATTTAGACTCGTCTCATGAGTAACGAATTATTTAAAAGACTGGTTGTCAAGAGTGGAATCACAAAACGATGATATTCATATATCAATAATAAATTTGAGCTATATAGACTAGTAGACTCGTTCACCAGAATTATATCATATTTATAGTGTTTTCTACTGTTTTTTTAATATTATTTTTGAAAAAACTTGAGATTTTTTGTATATAGTTTAGTTTTTTCAATTAACTTTTTACTATATTTAATTTGAGCAAAGTCGGGTGTTATAAATTTAACGGATAGAGAATTCATGTGATTCATTTACGATAGAAAAAAATCATTAAGCTTAGATTACATTAATTAATATAATATATAATATTTCAGATAAAAAATAATCAATTCGATATACTGTATATTAGGTAATTAATTTTTTGGTTAACTTAAAATTAAAAATAAATTTTCTATTTACATTATGATTAATTATACATAATCTTAGAAACATAACTATACGTTTAACGAATAAGACAAGACAATCAATATAGGAAACATTTCAAAAACATTAGCGATTTTTTTAAAAGACAATAATCATTAGTCCTATCATCTAAAAAAAAAATGCTTATTGTTAAATTAATAGAAAGCAAACTTTACCATCATGCACGTTTTCTCGAAATAAAGAAGCCCGATAAAACATAAAAATTTATAATTTATGCACTATATATAAATTGAAAAAAAATTTTTGATTAGTAAAATCATTATTTATATTTTATATTTATATAACTTTTGTCAAGTTGAAAATTTCATATACATAGTATATATATACAGTATATTTATTTATTTATAAAATTTACAATTTAAAATTTTATATTTTACTTATAAAACTTTTTTATTTTATACTGCAAATCAGCATTAAGATTTTTATTAAACAATTCATTTATAATCAGATATTAACAAACTTATATATTAATTAAAAATATAAATTAATTATATCTTATTGCAAATAAACTATTAATATCAAATGAATAATTTATGTCAATAATAATTTAAAATAGTTAATATTTACTAGTCCAAATTGGATTATTTGGCTGCCGAATTACAGCTGATTAAATCCAAATTTATTAATAAAAGTTTATACTGAAGTTTTGTTATTTGATCCAATTTATGCCATTTGACACTTAAAAAAAATCCAATAATTTAGCAAAAAAAAATATAACATTTGGCAATAAAATCATTTGACAAAAAAATATTTCTAGTTAAAAATTATTTGACAATAAAGTTACAATATTCTATAATAAAAATTATAACATTTGACAAAATTATTTAGCATTATATACTTTGTGATAAAATCAAATTGTATATTTTCAATAAAAAAATTGCATTTATAATAATATTTAACAAATACTTGATAAATTTATTAAAAATGTAAAAAATATAAAATTTGAAATAATTATTTGTTAATTATTCATTAATTATTTGTTAATTATTTACTAATTAATTATTTGATAATTATTTATATATTATTTACTAAATTCCTTTATTTTTTCATTTGAATCTTCTTGCTTATAATCTTTGTCTTTTTCTTTTGCTGATTTTATCATGGCTTTTGTAACTCTCAAAGATTTTATAATGCCAAGTTTCCTTTGCTTTGGAATGCTTTTTTATGATTTTTGTACTTCTTGTAATTTTTCTTTACTTTTCTCTGTTAATATTGCCCCCTAAATTTTACTTATTTGTGCACTTTTTCTAGTTTGATACTTCTCTCCCTCTGAATATATACAGTAAGTGATTTCTCATAATTAGATATCCTTTGTCTTTTATATTTTTTTATTGATTATTTATCTTTTTTACTTTGTTCTATTTCTTACTCTTCATCCTTTGATTTACAAGTTCAACTCGGCATGTTCTCTAGTAGGGTTACATTATAACAATAAGATTCACTATAGTTTTATTTACAAGTTGGTTAAAATGGTTGAATCAACTTTGAATATTTATCCAAATTTTTCAATAAATCTTTTAACTATAAAATAATTAGTAATAAATTAATTATTTGATATAAAATAATTTATTAAAAAATATTTCATCAAAATACCAACTATAGTCATATACATTTATTCTTCTCTTATTGTCATTTTCTGGATTAGTTTCACTTTTTTCAGCCAAATGGACTCTTGGTTCTTTAACTATATCAATTAATTCCTTTTGATATTTTATAATACTCTTGGACTTTTTGTCAATAAGTGACTATACACTTTTAATTCTTTGTACCCTTTTCTTTATTATTTAATAAAAATTAATATAAGTAATATAATATAAATATCAATTAATTTTACCTTATTAAATTGGTTATTTGTATGTAAGCAATGATTGTCTGCATCTAGTTTTCCTATTTGTGTCTTTCAATATCTTTCTCTTTGATAATAATGTAAAGCATTTAATCAATTATTCTGCTGCTTTCATAATGAATTAAAATGTGAAACCATTAATTTTAATAATTTGGATATTAACTTGCTTAATATTTTTTTATTCATATTACTTAAATAAATTTTGTTTATCTTTAGTTAAAGTTCTTTAGAAATAGTTTTCACCAGAACCTTCATTTCAGCTCTTGCCTTTTTTTCTTTTTCATCTTTAGAAACAGTTTCTGAAAGTTTGGCTATTTTTATTACTTTGCTCTTTTCAACATCTTTACTTTTTTCTTTGAACTTAATTTTTTGACTCTTTAATATATTCGGTATATTTTTAAAATCTGAAATTATATATTCAGTTTCAACTTCAAGTATAGGTTTAGGTTAGTATTCAGATTTGATTTAATATTCAGGTTCAAATTGATATTCAAGTTTGGATTGGTATTCAGATTTGGATTAATTTTAAGGTTTTGATGTCACTTTTGTAGTTTTTATAACTACTATTGGCTTTAATGCCAATTTATATAGTTTTAGTTATTTATTTTTCTTTTTTAGATATTTAATATACTTTTTTTATTGATTTGATTTGTCAAAAAATATTCTATTTATATGTTCCAGTGTAATTAATTGTGCCTTCAAATTGGCATTTGCTTTTTTTAGTTCATTTATCTTCATATGTAACTCCTCATTTTCTAAATAAATCAACAAATTAGTAAAAGTAGGTTTTATGATTCAAAAATAATTTAAATTGTATCTTTTTCTATTTTCTCTTGAGTTCGAGTCACAAACTTCAATTCAGGAGTCGATACTTGTGCAACTTCAATCATTAAGCTTGTGATAATGAAAAAGATGACCTTCTTCTAAGCAATTCGATTGCTATTATAAAAATTGAACCTTTGATACTAGTAGTTGTTACATGCTCTTCTAATATAACAGATGAAAATAATTATTAGGATTGTAAAGAATATTCCAAAGGTTGTAAAGGTAATGAATATTGTAACTTTTCTCTATAAACATTTTTATCAATTGATTTTTTTTATTGTTTAGACATTTTGGCAAAAATTAATTTTGATTAAATCAATAAAGATATTTATATAAAATTTTATATATTGTTTTATCATATAATTTAACATTTATTATATTATTATTTGTATTATTTTGTATTATTATAATTTTTTATTTAGTATTTTTATATTAAAAATTCGTCATTTGATATTGTTATATTTAAATTCGTTATGCTATATTCGTTATTTAGTCTTATTAAATAAAAATTTTTTGTATTATATTAAAATTTATATATTATATTAAGATTTGTTAACATTTGACAATTCAGAATTAAATAATAACTTTTGTCACTTTATATTTAATATTTGTCAATTGAAATAGCAAGAAAGTGTTCAATCTTAGTTTTACTTAATAAAAGTTCAAAAAAAAAATCTAAAAAAATAAATGTTATTTGCAATTGTAATAAATATAATGGATTACTTGTTAATCTATAAATAGAGTTTTTGCATAGATACTAAAAAACAAAAACTAAAAACTCGACAGATCAAAAATTTACTATTCAGTAAAGAACTAAGAATATTTTATTAAATCGAATTATAAATTTAAGCAATAATCAACAAAATTCAATACCGAATGATAATAATGCTGAAAATGATGAATTTGAATCTGAAGTCAAAAATGACAAATCTAAATCTGAAGTTGATAATAAATTTAATAGCAGTTTTGATAACATTTTTGAAAATTATTTGGCTCTTAATTACAAAGTTTTATCACATTCTAATGAATTTGCTGATAACCATTTTATATAAATTTTATTATGGATTTTAAACTTTAGAATAAGATTTAATTTGCTGAATACTGCAACAGAAGCACTTATAAAATCCATGAAATTAGTATTAATTAAAATCAGCAATAGCAAATACAAACTTTTTTGTGAATTATTATACATGGCCAAAAAATTACTTGGATTATTAGATCAATTTGTTAATTTTGTAACATATCAAAAATGTTACAAATTATATAAAAAAGATAATATATCAAGTTTTCAAAAAAAATAATTAGCTATTAATAATGAAATATGTTTATATCGAATTTCTGAATTTAACAACTCAAAGAAGAATTTGCAATACTTTATTATCTACACAGTTTAAATTATTAAATGGAAGCATTAATCAGTTAAAATTAATTTTTACTTATGTAACTATTTGACAGCAATTATTTTATATGTATCAAAATCCAGATTTTGAATCTAGTCTAGAGTTCGAAAAAATACCGAACTGGTATCAAACTGGTATCGAAATGTTACCGATCTATAGTAAATTTAATATATAGATTGTGACCTACTTATATGTTTTTATAGTAAATTTAAGTATTGAAATGATATCGAAGTGATATTATTAGAAGTCCTAATCTAGTCTTTAGCACTAAATGAATTGATTAAATACTGATAAATTGTTATATGATATTTATAATAGCAATATTTGGAAAATTTTTAAGAATGAAAATTCTAAATTATTTTTTAGTAAAGAAACAGCTGATTTGTATTTAAAATTGATATTGAATATTGACTGGTTTTAATTATATAATAACAAAACATATAGTATTAGCTATACATGTGGCGTAAATTATTTTGCTGTTGACTCAATTCCCAAAATCCTCAAAAATAATTGCACCATAACTCAATTATTTATATGTTTTAATAGTGACTCAAATAATTGCATTAAATAATTGCATCAATTGTGTCAAGGATCTACAAATTTCAGCAACATGTATAGTACTAATATTATATATACAGCTATTGCCAATTTGTTATATGATATATACTTTAAGTAAAAAAATATGCTGATTCTTGATATATTATCAGGTTTCAATGAACCAAGCTTATACAAAATAAATCACTATCTTGTACCAATTGTTGATGAATTAATGCAACTATAGCAAGAAATAATATTAGAATCGACTGCTGAAAATAAGGAAAGAAGAATAATTTGAGCAGCTTTAATTTTAGTTTCATGTGATATTTCTGCAGTGCACAAAGTATGTGGATACATTTCAGCACTAGTATCTTGTCACTATTGTAAAAAAAAAAGCTAACTATATAAATAATCAATATAACTTTGATGGTATAAAAAATATAAACAAATGGTTTATACCAAGAGATTCGATAATACATATATAAAATATTACCAAATGAAGGATTTGCGATACAAATGCAATATGAAAGCATTTTGTCAATAAGAATCTAGCTAGATGATCCAAGCTTCTTTACTTATCCTATTTTGATCCTATTCAGTATTTGATTATTGATCCAATATATTATCTTTTTTTAGATATTGATAAATAGTTTATTAAATAAATATTAATTGAAGAAAGAATATTAACAAATAATATATTAAATGAAATACAAGCAACAATGAAAAATTTTCAAGTACCATCTGATATTGGTTAAATCCCAAGAAAAATAAATTGCAAAAAAGGTTTTTCAAACTTTACTGCCAACTAATGAAAAAATTTTTTCATAATATATGTAACTATTGTTTTATGAAAATATTTTTCAGAAATTGATTGCTGAATATTAATTAATTTTGTTAAAATATATCAGATATTAGTATGTTGAATTGTAAAATGAGAATTATTAAATGAAGCTTATAAAAGACTAATAACAATAATTAAATTAATTAAGCAAAAATATAGTGAAGAAAAAATTATACCAAACTTTTATCTTTTTTTACATCTATATAAATGCATGTATGATTATGAGCTATTATATGCTTTTTGGTATTTTTTATTTAAACAAATGAATAGTTTGTTAGGTAGATTTTTTTATAATTAAAATTTGTAAAATAATATTCTAACAAATTTTAAATTTAAAAAACTCTTTCCCACAATTTTTCAATTCGTAAAAAATTTCCTTTTTTGGTAATGACATGAACGGTAGACAGTAAACAGCGAGCGAGAACCTCTTTCTGGGAGAGGAGTCCATCTTAGCTTTCTGCAGAGTGCAAGGGGTCGATTAACTCTCCATAGAGGGGTAGATGCTTTGGGAGTGGCAAAAACCTCTTCGATTAAACTCTTTGCTTTACTGAGTGAAATCTATGTAAGCAACCTCCAAACAAAGGAAAACCTTTTTACCGTATTCACACACATTATTACCTATCATATCACAAAAAAAAAAAACACACACAAAACCAAACACAATCTTTTCCTCAAGAGGCAGCATTTTATTTTTTCAGAGTTTTTGTTTTCTGCTGATGATAACTAGTGTCAGGTTAATTGGCATAACCTTCTGGCTAGTTGTCAGTCCTCGTCAATCTCCATACACAAAAAAACCGAAATCAGTTTACCCCCACCAAAAGATCTGCAACACATAAAACACCAATGACATTCCGTATCACCAAATTACATCAAAACAACACAACAACGTTTCATCTCATTAAATCAAAACAACACAACAACCTACTGGATTGGGAGAGTGCGAGATCAGGGCCCTGCACGGGTTCCAGTAGTATCACCAAAACAAACCCAAATCAGGAAATACTATACAACTCTGTCTCACGTCCAAACACAAACTTGAAATCAATACTCTTAACAGTCGAAAGACCACCACTAATCAAAAACCCTAAATCCGATCACCAAACTACCCATGCTAATCATTTACTTCAACTATAACAACATCACAACAAATACTATAATAATGGAGTTGCGCCCCGTGTTGCCCTGCTCACAAAGCAGCCAATGCTTGACCGGAGTGAGTAATTTAAGTTTGCGACTTATTAAGGGTGGCAGCAGGCTTAGGGTAGAGCCAATGCCAATACTTACTGAAATTATTATCACTAATAATTTACCGGTTACGCCTAGTAGGGAAGGATTATTATAGTAACACTTTCTTTAATAAATTTGAATTTTTTTATGTTCTTTAACATGGAGAGGATTATCCCTCCATTTATAGATAGATAGTTCCTTCTACTTTTTCCAACTAGTGTTTTGTAGAATATATCTATCTTAAAATAGCGTAGGCCAATGTTTATAGCAACATATCTCAATGTATCCCTATTGTTGTAAATTTTATACTTAGTTAACTTTGTAAAAATTGAATCAACAATTAATAAAGATTACAATTTGAGACGCGCCTCGCAAAAAAAAAAAAAAAAATATTAATTAATTTTATTAATATATACAATATATTAAATTTACAAAAAATTTAATAGTTGTTTTTTTTTTATTATAAATAATTATAAAATATAAAACTTTATTAATTAAATAGTAATTCTATTATTAAATTAAACATTTATTTAAATTAATGTTAGCCTATTGCATATATTACTTTTAATATAATATTATATAAAAAAGGTAGTATTATATTAAAAGTAATATGGATAATTATTTTTGAAGGTGGACCAGAAATTTTCTGGTGTGATCCTAAAATTTATATTATAAGTATATTGTTTAAAAGCTGGGTCCGAAAAAATCATATCTAGCATTTTTGTCACCTTCAAAAATAATTACCCATATATAAATAACCTATAACTATTAATAAACAATTAAGTTAATATAAGCAATAATATATTTTTTATATAAAGATTTTTAAAAATTGAATTTGATTTAATAAGTTTTTAATATATTTTTATATATTGTTCTTATTGTTCTTATTTCTAATAGATTAATATTGGTTTGATTTTTGTCAAATTAAAATATCCAAGTTTGATTAGCTATTAAATTTGTGCAAATTATTTGAAGAGTTAAACTAATTTTGATTAAGTTTAAAATTTTTTTTGATATCATTAAAGTAATACAGTTAAATATATTATATAAGAGTTATTTAAAAATATTTGATTGAGACAAGTAGAAAAATCTATAATTTTACTTATATATATTTTTAGAAAAAAGTTAACAATATTGAAAATAATAAGAAGAATAATTATTATTATTATTTTTTTTTTATTTAATAAGCTTTACTCTAATTTATTAATTTTTGTTGTAAACAATATACATTGTATATTTCTGTCCACTAAAAATTATTACAATTAGAATTCATCTACAGGTATACCATCTGGGTGCAGCCTACCTATATGTATTGCCGACTCAAGCTTATTTCAATAAAATAGTATTTTCTAAACTGTCGTATGTATCCATATTATTTCCTTCTAACCATTTTGCTATCATTTTAATTCTTTCTTTATCTTCTTTCTTTTCTTTCACTTTTTCCCTTTTATTCCTATGCTCTTTCTCACTCCTTTTTTCTTTTTTCTCTTTTTCCATTCATGTTTTGTAATTTCCTGTCTCTCTTTTCACTTCTTTAGGTCCATGTTACGCTTTATCCATATTTGCCTTATTCCTTCCTCTAATTTGTTCATTATGTTTGCTATTATATGTTCTGGCTCCTTGACCCCAATTTTCCTCAGTGTCTGTTTCCATTTTCCGGGCACCACTCCTTTCATTATCACTGTCCATCCTATCTCTTTCGCACTTTTATCTACCATTTTGTTGATTTGAGTCTCCAATTCCTCTTCCATGTGTTTTCTTTTGCTATTTCTTGTCTCCTCTTTGATTAGGTCCCTTATTTCTTTTATCATTGTCTCTTTTCTACTTGTCGCCTTCCTACATTCCCATATGTGATCTTGTGTTTCTTCCTCTTCATTACATCTTATACACTTTGTATTTTTCCTATATGTTTTTGAATTTCTCTGTTTCATTTTCTCCATTGTGAGCAGTTCTCCTACCATCATTTTTAGTAGCCACACCTGATACTCTGATGACTCCTTTGTTTGCCATCTTTTTATTTGTTTCCATGTCTCTTTCCAATCTATTTTTTTCCTTGTTACTATTTGGTGTAGTCTTTCGTTTCTCTCTAGTGATAACCAGTTCCGTAATTGTTCTGCTCTTGTACTAATTTTCCATATCTTTCGCCATCCCCAATTTTGCTGTCCCTCCTGCCATATCAACCCTCCATCCCATATAGGTTCCGTCTCCTCTGGTCGTCTTTCTTTATTTTTGAGTTCTTCCTTGGATATTCTATCTATCTCTTCAAATTCTTTACTTGTCTCTTTTTTTTTGACTTTTGTTGCTATTATTGGTTTCCCTATGTTCTCTGTTATCCATCTTCCCATTCTTGTTAGTGTTGCGCCTTCTTTATCTAATCTTTGCATTCTTCGCTTTGTTCTGTAATCCCTATTAATGTATTTGATTGCTGTTTCTGCGCCTGTGTATATCCTTATTTCCTCTAACATTTCTATATTTTCTAGCCCTCCTATGATTGTTTCTATTTCTATCTATGTTGAGCTTTTTGCTGGTTTTTTCTGGATGCCTGTTACTTCTTTTTCTCCTATTTTTATTATCCATGCCCCACATTCAATTTTTGATTGTTTGTCCTATGCTGCATTAGTTGTTAGTATTGCTATTTCTTTACCTCTCTCTCCTGTCTTTCTTATCTTATTCTTTTCTCTTTCCGTGATTGATGTCTCTGCTGCAGTTTCTAATTGTGTTCTTATGTAACCTGTTTTTTCCTCTTGGTCATCATTTCTTATTTTTATTTTCTTGACTACCGGGCTCCAAGTTCCCTGTATATTTTTCTGCCGAATACATGTGTTCTCTTCTCTTCATTCATATTTGTCACATCCTTTACACTTCTTGATCTCTTTGTTTTCTCCCTCTTCTACGTAGTGCTCCATTATCAGCCTCTTTTCGTCTATCTTCTTTCTCTTTTTGCCTATAATTGTTTCTTTGCTCTCCTGAAATGCTATCCATTTTATTCTTTTCATATCTCCATACTTGTTTAGTCTTGGCATTGTTATTTGTACTATCTTCTCTCTTTCCTCTCTTATCATTTCATCTTTGTTCTTTATCCAAAGCTCTTTTGTTGTTATGTACCATTTGGGTGCTCTTCTCTTTTTCCCTTGGCTGGGGTTTATATATTTCCAATCCAGGATTGTCTTGCCGTCTTCTGCTATCATCTGATCTATAAACAATGTCTTCCATTTTCTTATCTTACTTTTTTCTTTGAGATATTTTTCTTCCCTTCATATTTTTTCTATTGCTATCTCCTTTCCATGTGTTTCCATCCTTTGATTCCATGCTTCCTTTTCGATCCTAAACCCTGTCTTTTTGCATATGAGTAGCATGCTAGTTAGCACACTTTGTCTACTCTTTGTCTTCAGGTATCTCCTATTCTCTGTTACTTTTTTTACTGACCACGAGTCTTTTTGTAACTGCATAATTCTTATTTTTGTTGTCGCTTCTAGTATATTATTGTCCTTTATGATAGTCTCTATACTTCTTATTCTGTTCTGTATGACTTTTTGCTCCAGATTTATTATATTTGCCAGTTGTTTTATTCTTAGTGCGCTTTCTGGTGTGATTCTTGCAAACTTATATTGTCTCTTAAAGCAGTCATCTATTTTCCTTTGCCATTTCTTTATCTTCTTTTCTCCTATGTTCATATCTGTGATTATATAGTCTATCGCCAGAGTTATAACTGCATTGATAAGATATTGTGTTATTTGTGAGGTTATTCTCTTACGGCTCAATGTTCTTAGGTTATGTATTATTATTCCTTCTGTTTTCCTCATTTGTGTTGTCTTTCCTTTTTTCTCCTGTATCTACAATCCCAGAAACCGTTCTGCCTTTGTTTCCTCTTTTGCTTTTATTTTCGTTTCTATTAAAGTGATTTCTTCTCTTTTTGTTTGTGTCTTTCTATTCGCTATTACCAATTTTGTCTTGTCTTTGTTGACCTGAATGTCGTTGATCCAATAAAATTCTTCTGCTATACTAAGTATTCTATTCATATCCCTACTATTCTCTGCTATCCAAGTTGTATCATCCATGTATACCAGGTTGTTTATTTTCAGCTGCTTTATTTGCCGCTCTTCTGTTCCAAAATTTGTTGTTTTTTCTTCTAATATCTTGTATCTCTCTTCCATCTTATTAATCTTACTTATTAATGGATCGTAGAAGATTTTCCAGAGCAGGGGTGATATGGGGTCTCCCTGGTCCAGTCCATCTTTTACCTTATATTTTCTTGTTGTACCCCATGCTGTAATGACATCTGCCATTCTGTTTTTTCTCATTTTCATCAACAGTTCAATGATTGGTCTTGGTATGTCTATTCTCTCCAGGGCTGCTTTAATGCTCTCTGTTCCTACCGAATCAAAAGCTTTCTTTATATCTTGTAACAATATCCATACTTTCTTGTTCTGTTCCTTTGTGTCCTCTAACAAGTTATTTAGCACCAATCTGGGCTTTGTTGTCGTTCCTCCTGATGTTCTGGCCCAATTGTTGTCTTGAAGCATCTGTCTCTTTGTTAAGCACCTGTCCATTCTTTTAGTTAGTATCTTCATAAGTATTCGTCTACCTGTCTCAATTAAAGCTATTGGTCTGAGCTTGTCCATTTGTCCCTGCCAGCTCTGTATTTTTGGGATTGGGTATACCCTTACATGTTTCCATACAATTGGTACTTGGCCTTCTTTCATTATTTGGTTCAGTAGTTCCCTTACATTCTCTTGCTCCTGTTTGCTACAGTATTTAAACATCTCATAACTTATTTCTGATACTCTGGGTGCTTTTCCACTGCTACATGTTTGAATTACTTCTAACAATTCTTCTTCTGTTATTTCTGCTATTAGCTACTCTTATCTTCATTGATTATTACTTTCCCCTAGGTTTCTTTATACTCCTTCCACTATTTTCCTCTATATTTCTTCAGTAACCAACGCCTTTTTCTGCTGTTGTTTTCAAAAAATTGTGCCACTCTTCTCTTGACTTCCTCTGGTTCTGTTATCATTTCCTCTATTACTGGCTGCCAGATTCTATCCACTTGTTCTATATATGAATCTTTTGCTAGAATACTACTTATAATGTTCTTTCTTTTGCCTCCTCATTTCTATTTCTCCACTCTTCTCTCTATTGCTTCTGTGATCCATTTGTTTTTTGCTTGCTTTGCTTGTATCTTACACACCTTTCTAATTTTTCTTTGTGCCTGCTTCACCTCTTCTATCCATTTCTCTATTTCATCTATTCTTCTGTATTTTTCTATAATGATTTCGTTGTGTGGTAATTGGTCTATCAATTTATTAATTTGCCATATGCTTTCTTCTTGTGTTGCTGAGCTGTTCTTGTTTCTTTCCCTTTTGATCTTTTCACCTCTTTTTATTATTTTGTTGATCTTACGAAAAGCTGTGAATTGCATTGATTTGATTTTTCTTGTCTTCTCTTGTATGCCTGATATTATCTCTTTCCTTGGAAACTCTTGAGTGCCTGCCCTAAGCTATTGTTCTTGCAGCCTATTTCATTTGTTCTCAATCAGTTTGGCACTTTCTTTTCCATTTAACATGTCAGCTGTATCATCCTTTCTCCTTTGTAATTCCACCGCTTCCCTCCATTTTTCCCATTGTTGCGTGCTAGTGTAGCTATAATCAAATACCGTCCTGATACTTGATATTCTCATTTTTTTTATATCTTTTGTTATAAAACCCAAGTCTACTTCTGCTACTACCATCTTGTAATCTGTTTTATTTCCTTCCTTATGTCCATTATGTATGCCTCTTTCATATCTCTTTTACTTCCTCTGTTATCCATATCATGTCAATTCTGCTTTTTGTTCTTCTTTTTCATGTGTATTCTTGCTTGTTTCTGTTCTGGTATCTATAAGTATCTATTAAGCCAACTTCCTCCATTACCTGTATCCATTTCTTTTTTGCTTTCCCTTCTTCTGTTTCCATCTGATTCATATTGTCATTTATGGTTGTGTTCATGTCTCCCATTACCACTGATGTTATGAATTGTTGTGTCTGCCACTTGTTTAATATCTTTTTTGCTTTGTTTATTATTTTGTCTCTCTTCGTGCCTTGTTGTGATGGTATATATATTTGCATAATTCCCATCTTTCTTCTTTCTTTGAAGGTGAACTCAATTGCCAGAATTCTATTTTCTCATTTAGTTATCTGAGTGGCATGCTTTGCCCATTCCCTTTTTATGATCATGCCTACACCCCCTGCTTGCTCCTTTGTTGGTACTCATATCACTTTGTGAGTTGTCGTGCCCATTATTCTAGTTCATACATTTTCTTTGAATTTTGTATCTGCTATCCCTATTATTATAATCAGTTCATCCTCTATTAGTGCTTGTATATTTTGTTGCTTGCTTGCCTCATTTAGTCCATTTATATTAATTGTTGCTATCTTTATCAAAGTATTATCTGTTCTAATCTCTTTGTACATTCTTTTTTACTTTTTATTGGTCATTGTTCTTGCTGTATTATTTTTACTTATCATTGTTCAATTTGGTTTGGTTTATTGCCGGGTCTTCTGCACTTTTGCGATGCTGCTCTGTCCTTGTTCTATCAGTTCACTTACTTTCTAGACTAAACCATCCATTTGAGCCTCTATTCTTAGTTGTCATTCTTCAATTATTTTACTGTTCACTTGATATCATTCATCTGTTTCTTGCTGCTGGTTCCTCCATTGTTTCTCCTTCTGCCTATACTGTAGTTTGCTTTTTTCGCTTTCTATTCTATTTTCCTTCTCTTGCTCCTCTGGGGTCTTCTCTATTCTCAGCTCAGTACACAATTTGTCAATGCATTTCTCTAGTTTTTTTATCCTTTCCTCGAGTCTTGTCAATCTTGTTTTCATTGTATCTTTGTTGCTTGCTCTCTCATATCTGGTAACTGATCTTGTTCTGCTGCGCTTGCACATCACTTCTGCAAAGGTGATTGGTGCATTGCCTTCTGGTTCCTTCCTGAACCTTGATTGTACTGATATGAATCTTGCTTGTGCTCTTTCTCTATCATAGCGAATCTTTACTTCTCTACATTGGTAAGCTATATGTCCATCCTGTTCACATTTGTAGCACAGTCTCTCATGTTCATGTACCAGTTTTAAGTTTGTTTTCTCGAATTGGAACTCTTTACCCAATGCTTGTTGCCTATCCTCTTCTGTTTCAAACGCAATATATGCAAATCTTTCCCTAAAGTAGTTGGTGGTTCTAAGTATGTACATCGTTTTCCCCCTACATTTTTGCCAATCTCTTCCAAGTCATATGCTGTTGTGCCTACAAGCAAACCTGCCAGCTTTAGTATGAAATCAGATCTTCTTTTTAGTTTTTCTTTTTCCCTTGCCGCTGGCAGGATTCTCAGTTACTCTTTTCCAAATGGAATTGACCACTGTTCTGCAAGAATTTTTGCAACCTCCTCATCCTGAAAAGTTACTGTGACTGTCTGCCACATTTCCACTGTCCTAAAGTGGATACTTTTAATCTCCTCAAATTTCTTTAAAAGGGTTTTGACAGCTCCCTTGCTTACTGCTAATAGTATGTTTCTGATAATCACTTTTTGTCCCAAATCTCATTGTTGTAACACGTGTTCCATGGGAATCAAATATTTCCTATTTGATTCATCACTGAAGTTGATCTCACATGCATGCTGCATGTCTATAGGATTACTGAATGTGGCAATGATCTTCTTTTGCCTATTAAATTTTCTCATGACTCTGACTCCCAAGAAAGAGTCGAAGCGATAGCATTCCTCCTCTACCATCTCTGCGAAGACTGCTGACTCTAAATCTGCTGGGATTTCTATCTCTCCCATGTGCCTTGGTTTTCTAGTGACTTTTTCCTAATAGTTACTTTCTTGTTCTAGTTCATTCAACCCCTTCGTTACTGTCTTTTGCTCCTCTATCGTTTTGTCTCTAATATCTTGAGCCTTGTTGTTTTCTTCCTCTTCTCCTTCTTGCTCCATTTCTATGTCTTGTCTGTCACTTGCCTCTTGCTTGCTTTGTTGCTGTTCTGTGGGTGGCTCCTGCTGATCCTCCTCTTCTTTCATTTGCTCCATCTTGTGTTTTCCTTTCATGTCACCTGTACTTGCACTTCTTCTGCCTGTCTCAAAAGTTACTCTTTCCCTACTTCCACTCTGTTGCCTTGTAGTGACTTTTTTGCTAATACTTGTTGCCAGGACTCTTGCTTCTTTGTAGAGCTTATAACCTTTCGTTCTCTACCTCTTCCTCCCTTGAGGTTGTTGCTGTCATTTGTCTTCTGTCCATTTTCTACTGTTTGCCTTTTTTGATAATTTCTTACTGTGCCACTGCTTACTGGGAAAGAGTTTTTATATCTTTTGTTAATAGTTTTTTTTATAATATTTAATCAATTATAAATTATTATATATAGTAATTCAAGTATTTAATTTTGAATTTTGTTAATATTTTTAAGATTAAATTATATTGAATTAAGATTTTGAAAAAAGTGTTTAGTTAAAAAATACTTGTTGTAAAGTTAATATAAATACTAATATTTATGTATTTTTGTATTTGATTTTTGTTAAAATTTTTGTTAGTTTTGAATTTTTTTAGTGATTTATTTAAATAAACAAATTCAAAGTATCTAATAGATAAAATTAATTATTTAATTATATTAATATAAAAAACAAAAATACTAATATAGGAAATTATTTTCAAAGATGGACCAGAAATTTTCTGGCGTGATTCTAAAATTTTTACTATATATGTATTGTTTAAAAGTTGGGTTTGAAAAAATCATATTTAGCATTTTTGTTGCCTTCAAAAATAATTGCCCATATATTAAACAAGATAATAATAGATTTAAACAAATATTGGATAAAAAAAATAATAAAAATTAATTTAAAAAATAAATAAAATAAAAATTATAATTTTCAATAGAAAACAAATAAACAAGATAAGATTTGTTTAATTATTTTAATTAAAAATCTTTAAAATTAAATAATTTGACTATATATTATTTATTAATAATTTAATATATAATAAACAATTTATTAATAATTTATTAACTATTTATTAATAATTTATTATTTATTTATTATAATTTAGTATATTTCAATTTGACAATAAATAATAAATTATTAATAAATACTTAATTAATTATTAACAAGTTGTAACATTTAATGTGTGGGGACATTATAATGTTAGGATTAATAAAGGAAAACTTTATTAAATATGAGAGAAACCAGACAACTCTGTTATTTCCCAAAGGAAAA
>CAJVPV010000767.1:0-19058 GCA_910591835.1 Acaulospora morrowiae | reverse complement strand
ATTTTATACCTGATATACACTTTATATCTGATATACCTATTATACTTGATATACTTGATATACTTACTATACCTTTTCCTTATTATTTTCTATTACCTTTTTACATGCTAACAATACTTCAAGGAATATATAATATAATTGTACAAAGTTGTGATATTTATTAAATAAGGCGCGAGAACATAAAGAGTATTTTAAAACTCTCAACTTCAAGCTCTAAGCTAAACTTTAATTTGAACTCTGACTGTTCTTCAAACTATCTAAAACTATTCTATTCATATACCTTGTGGACATATCTATCTTATTATATACTATTATCAATTATTACATCATTCTACCATCTATGTTACTGTTATTATATAATTTGCCACAATATTACGTTACCATCCCTATTGTTCTCACAGCAATATCCAAATAGATATTATTTGTCTTTACAAATTAACTAGAAATTAGTTAATACATTGGATACTCTTTTGTCTCTATAACTAATTTGTAGATTAATATTACCTAGCACTTATATTACTATCAGACTAGCTACATCAACCACTATTTATCCAACTATATATTTATTTAAACATTACAAAAATATACCTACATGTCAAGTGAAATTTTTTGTAGATAAAAATCCTATCACTAGTTTAAACCCACCTAAAACCTGATAAGTCTATTATTGCAGGGAGCAATGTTGTTATAAAATATTATTATAAAGACTTATTTCAGTATTTCAGTCACTGTTATTGCTAGATCCTTAGGATATGCCACTAATATAGCATAGCACTACCATTTTTATCACTTGTGGAACTGGCATCCTTGCTTGAATTCTAATTTAATCTTGATGATTTTTATTAGATTCATTTGCTCTTAATGATTTTTACCTGGATTGTCACCACCTGTAGTAGATAACTTTTGTCTTTTTAGTCCATTTTAAGTTTAAGAGAATATTATTATTGGAATAGATCTTCAAGTTCCAGATTGAAATAGATTAGTTTGGAATTAGTCTTTTTATGTTGTGTGATGAAGTCTGCTGTCACCAATTTAGGTTAAAGTTTATAGACTTATTATTAAAGTTAAACCAGAAGTCTTTCTTTATACAACCTTCCTTACTTTAACCTGTTTTCAGCCTATAATTGTCAAAAAAACCAAAGGTCCTATTTTTATACAGTCTAATTAAATTTGAGTATAACATGAATTGAAAGCTGATCAATCAATCATGAAGGTAATAAATTTTTGTAACCAGGTGTGTTTAAATCCCAAACCTTCTCTTGGTGACATATGGAGCATTACTACTATGTTATAAACCTATAAGTCTTATATTAAGTATTTATTATATTAATTTATTTGTTAATATATTCACAATATTTGTTAAAATTAAGGTAGCAAGAGTGCGATCTGAGGTCTGGGCAATAAAGTGAGGAGGCACCTGGACTAACCCCCTTAATTAAGATATCTTCAAGCAAAACTGGACCATATGGGTTAGGTAATTTAAACTAGTGGTGGACATTTTATATCCCATAGGTCCCACCCTAGTGTCACATAGTGAAATCATTAAGTGATAGGTTCTTGGGCACTAGAGTAAGATAGGAATGTGAGAAATAATCTATATAGAATACATAGTATTGACTTGTACGAGTTTTTAGTGGTGCATCTTCATTGTTGTATAAAATGATATATGTAATATAAATAATTGTTATATAATTGATCTGTCATATAATAAAAACTTTGCGACGCATCACACTTCCACCTTAAAAAAAAAAAAAAAAACAATATTTGTTAAAATTATATTTTTTTGTATTTGAGTAATTCTTTTTTTATTAGTTTAAAATAATTCTATAATATAATAATATTTATTACTTTTAATAAGTAAATAAATTATTTATAATTTCAAATAAAAAAATAAAATAAAAATTTTTTTATATAAAGTTTACAAATAATATTACAAAGCTTAAAATTTATAAATAAAATATAATATTAATAATAATAAATATAAATAATTATTTTTGAAGATAGACCAGAAATTTTCTGGTATGATCCTAAAATTTATATTATATATGTATTGTTTAAAAGCTGGGTTCGAAAAAATCATATCTAGTATTTTTGTCGCCTTTAAAAATAATTACCCATATATATTAAATAAAAGAAATAAAAAAAAAAAAAACTTTTTTCTATACATAACTTTTTTCTTAAAAGTTTCTTTTTTAGTAATTATCTTTCAAAATTAAAAAAACAAATATTTTTTCATCTTTCAACTTCTCAAATTCCTTCACATATCCTTTATCTTTACTATAAGAACCTCAAGAAAATTAAAGAAGTATATTGATACATTAGAATGAAACCTTTGGTCAAAGAAAAGCAAGTTTGGGGCCCTTGCTTTTTCTTTGGATTACATGAGAAAAGGTCTGTAACAGTTATTTCTTCATAAATTTTTCTTGAGATTCTTTATATTTTCACTTCTTACAAATATATATTTCTTATTAAATAATTATATTATTTTCTTAAAGATTTTTTTTGCAAACAAAAAAATCAAACCATATATCAAAAATGTTTATAATATTGATTTGGAGGATCAGCAATATATTCATTGTTTACTTTTTACTATTGCCCAATATAATTTGCTATATTACAAAAACTATCAAACTTTTTTTCAAAAAAATTTTTACAAAAAAACTGCAATCAGTTTATTTCTATCAATTAATTAATATCTTAAAATCAATCAATCAAATAATACCAATTATTCAAACAAAACCGTACTACCAAAATATTACATACTGATTAATATAAACAAAATCTTTTTTGGCAATAACTATCAAAACAAAATCATATTATCAACAAATAAATCAAATATATTATCAACAAATAAAGCAATTATCAATCGTATCAACAAAACAACAATACAATCATCATAACAAATTGACTATCAAAGAAATATTTCATCAATACTACTATATACTTTGGACAGTAGCCTGGCCATTTGTGATAAGTATATACACATCGTACTTCAATTAAACAGAACTACCAGTATAGTATGTTTATTTGGAATATCTTTAGCTTTACAATTAGTTTTTTTGTATTTATTTTTTTGTTTAATATTTTATTTTCATTTTATTTTCATTTTATTTCTTATAATCTTTTTACATATAAATCTAAGTAGATATTTATAGCTACTCGGTACTATTTTTAACAATGTATTGGTTTTAATATTTATTTTCATTTGCAATTTAGATAGTTTATCATAGGCAAGCTAGTATTTAACTTACTAATCAACTGATCATATGAGAGATGTTGTTACTTTCTTTATATATAAATTTTTCAATTTTATAATTATAATAAAGCAATGATATTTACCTATCTAAAAAAATATATATATATTTATTTATATTGAATAAAACAGTTATTAAATATATATATTAATAAATAAACATTAAATTTTATAATTGATATAAATAGTATTTAATATAAAGATAAATTCATAAATAAATAATATTTATTTGTTATTTGTTTCAATTATATATTAATTTTTATATCTTAAATTGATTTACAATATATTAAAAAAAATTAAAAAAATATTTGTCAAATATTTAATATTAAATTAATAAATAAAAATTTATATAAAACAAAATATTTTTTATTTTAAATTTAAATATTTTAAAAAATTACCCACTCAATAACAAAATGGTTTGTATCAATATTTATTAGAAATAACTTATTATTTTATAGTTAATAATGAAGTCAAACAAATTTTTCTTATTATAAATAATTTTTTATAATCTTTTGATTATATAACTATCTAAATAACAGTTTATTTAAAATTATATTGTTTTTAATATATTAACTTATATGAATAATTTTATTCTTATTACTGATTTCAAATAAAAAATCAAAAACCTTTTAATTATTTTCAATCAATAATATTATTTGTAATAAAAACAAAATTCAAATTATAAGAATATTAAAATCAAACAGTAAATTTTTAATACTATAAGATTTAATAATTATTTAATACATATTTTAAAATTATATTAAAGTATCAAATACTTAGAAATATTTATCTTTTTTAAAAACTTTTTTAAAACCAATAAAAAAGTCTTTAATTAATTAATAGATATAATTTTCTAAGAATTAAACAAATAAAGTTAGAAAAATCAAATTAACCAACAAATATATAAATAGATAACTATAAAAAAATTTAAATATTTTCTAATAATAACTTTTTTTAACAAATTTATATTTAATAATTTCTAAATAAAAATCAATAAACTTATTAAATCAATATATAAAATAGTTTTCAAATACTTAAATACAATTTTTATTAGTTATAGTAGTATTAATATTATATTTTTTTAAAAAAAACAAAGATTCTTTTTAACAAATTATCTAATATTTAAATTTATTATTTCAATTATAAGAAAATATATATTTCAAAATATATAATTAATATAGAAAAAAGAAACAATTTAATTTTGTCCAATATATAATTCAAAAATGTTTAATCAAAACAATTGAATTTTTTATATTATCAAAATTGTCAAAAATTTAAAAATTCAAATCTGCTTAACTAACTGTTCAAATTGTTATTCCAATATAGAAAACTTAATGGATCTATTATTAACTAATCCTTAATCTAACTCTAAAATTATTATAATCAATATACCAAATGTTTTTAATATTAAATTTACAAATTAATTAATAAAGTTTAACAATATAGTAAAACTTTTTTAGTTTTAATTAATAGCATATATAGAAATTGTTTAATATAATTTATTTCAATAATCTTTTAGAATTATATAGACTAATTTTTAAATATAAACCATTTTTTTAATTTATTTATAATATTAATGTTATTGTTAAAATTTATAAAAGATATTATAGTATTTAAAAATATTTTCATTTTAAAAAAAATTATTTTAACATAAATAACAATAATAATCTAATGAGATATAATGATAATCTATTAAAAAACTCAAGTACTAACTTATATATAATAATTTTTATAAGCTTAAGAATATTTTTCTTATAAGTTTTTTTTAGTTTTTCAAATCTTAACAAGTATTATTTAAACAATATAATTAATAAAATTTTAATTATATCTTTAAAAAACAAATATATTTCTATTCAATTGATATCTTTTTAAATTTTCTCTTATCTCTGCATTTCAAAAAATCAGCTTTCTTTAATTATATTATATTCAATACTATTGTTATTACTATTAAAAAATCTATTATTAATCTAAAATTAGATCTTATATTATAATAAAATTGAATTTGATAAATTTTTATTTAACTCTTAGATATTATAATTTTGCTTTTTTTTATATATAATTAATTTTTTTTAACTTATCTTTATCACTTAATAAAATATTATATAATTGATAAGTTATAAATAAAACAGATAAATTTTATTAATTAATAGTTGTACAAATACAAATCAGATATGCAATTGATATTTTTATTAATTATGTAATTATGTCTATATATTGTATAATTATATAGCTATTTACAGTATATTACTTGGAATATATCTATAAATCAATTATTGTATTTTACAATTTTGTAATTATCATTTATAATTTTTTTTAAAAAAAATTCTTTAAAAATGGTTTGGTTATTTTAGGATATTATTGTTATCAATGAAAAATGAAATATGAAAGAAAGGAGGTGAAACAATAATTATAAGAAACTCGATTTGGACTTTACCAAAAGAAGCTTTTTATAGATAAATAAGTTTTTATGTGCGATTTATGATGCGTGATACTGATCTTATAAATATCAGGATTTTAATCATATCCAATACTGTAGGTGGATCAAGTAGGTTTATACAGAGACAATTATTGTGATCCAATAAACATGTGAAGCCAATCCATTTGTGGAATTTTTTAAAGAAAAAAAAATCATTTAAAAAATTTTTTTAATAATTACGATAGAAATAATTTATTGACCAAATATTGTATAGGTTTTGGTTTTAGAATGAAATGATTTTAGTATTTTTTAATGTTGATGAGCATCACGTTAACTAGAGATGATGTATCAGAATAAAGTAGGTGAAATCTTGATCATATACAGAATTATCCGCCTCTTCGTTGGGTTTAGATTGCTGTCATTTTGTATTCATTTCCCTATTGCGCGCATGAGAAACAATTGACACACCGCATAGTATTATAGTTACGAGATTTCATTAGCAAGATTAAAGTGTCTTGAACAACGAAACTGGATGCTTATTATAGCATGCGTGCCAGCGTCAGATATGGGAAATGTCCATCACACACCGAAAAATGATATTCCTTGGATCTCTGAGAAATGACCAAGGTTGTAAAGAAACACATCAGGTGCGTCCATCGATGCAATCTTTTTGCATCCAAATTTTATTCAGTATTACTGCGTGGTTTGCAGCTTTTCAATATTACACGTAATTTGCATGATCACGGGTCCACCCTTTTTTTCCGTAAAGGTTAACAATCAACGGGACTTGAGCTTAAATGAGGCTCTTCCGATGATTATATGAATTATCCTAATTAGACACGAGAAAAGGATTGGTGAATGGGCGTAAATGGGAAAGTAGTCTCCGGGCGCACATGTTGGAATAATAATTATTGTTAGATTCTTAAAAACCAAGAATCAAGTTGAACAAAGAGAATTGCATTACGGAAAAAGGAATTCATGTAATACAGTTGAAACGATTTATAATATACCCAAATAGGCAAATTCGGTTCTATAAATCACAATTATTTCCAACGAAACGGGACTAACTTCATTTGGGTCTTGTGAGCGCAATAATTGTCGGCCTGCGATGGATGATGCATCTTCGAAGGTTTTAAACCAAAAAAGTCTCCACCCTTTGATAGACTAAAGAAAGTAGGTTCATTCTTATTAAGTCTAGTAAAGCCATAGGTGTGTACGAATACGTTTACCAATTGTAACCCAACTTTCTTTAATAAGGTACAAACAAACGAATAAGCAGCATACTGTATCTAATACTGATGATAATAACATTTATGGCTAAAGGATATATATGGTAAACATTCTATGTGAAACTTGATGAAGAAGTTATTTCTTTCGCTGGAAAAATTTATTTTGGGAGTGAGAACCATTATCGAGTGTAGAAACACCAGCCTAACGAAGCCAAATACAGCTCCGTAAATAAAGGTAAACAAAACAAAAAAACAAATAAATCTGCGTACATACGTAATTGTCTATGCGGGAGAGGAAGAAACAATGTGTACTATGGAAAAGGGTAAACACGTACTACGTATATACGTAAGTACGTACATGTTACGTAATTTCGATTTCATGTACTGTACGTGATTTCCTGAAAACGAAATAAAAACAATAGAGATCATATGAGATTCCAGTACCCTTGTTTCTTTTGCGCGAACCAATGAAAAATTACGAATTTTGGAAACGAAATTGCCTGTTCGTACAGACAACGAGACCAAATTTAGGTTGAACAGTAACCAAGAACACAGATTCATGTGTCACATAACAGTCTTTGGTGATGGGCTTCTCGGATCGTTGCCGTCGGTGATATTCCTTGAGTAATTTCCGTAGTTTCTGTCACACTTCTCAACGTGGCTTGGCTTCGACATCATAACAATAATTTGTAAATCTTTACGCATCTCTTCATCTCTCTTATTGATAAGCCTGTCTCTCTTGCAAATGCCTAACTGAACAGTTTCCTAACACCTAAACAACCTTAATACAGTATCAACTGCACGTTTCCCAACTATTCAACATGATTGGTGGGTGTTTTAAGGTGATGTGGCAAAGTGTGGATGTGTGGGTGTGCGTGGTGATACGTACTGTACGTACACACATCGATTTGTTCTTTCTTTCTGATAAATTTCGCATGAAAAGAAGTCGAAACAATGATGTGTGATAATGCGTACGTAACAGGAAATGATGTCAATGCCCGAACTTTGAAAAAGGAAGACTCTTTTGGCGGGAAATCCTTTGCTGCATTTGCACTATGTAGAGACAACACAAGACGAATACAAATGTGGCATGCATCAGTGGGTGTTGGAAATTTACGCACACAGATGCTTTCAAGATCTCATAAATTTCACGACAGATGACTCACGAAAAATAATTTACATACGCACCCATTGAACCAACTGGCCGAGACCACTCTACTGTAGATACGTAATGCACCGTATTACAGTATTAAAATTTGTCGCATGAATTGTCCAGCGGTCACTTGACTACATGTAATAATATTCGCGCGACTCGAGGTACTGTGAGAGGTATATGCAATAGAATGCATGTTATGTACTTATTTGGGAGAACGGATAATAACTTTAATAGTTGGCAGGTATTTCACTCCGGCCTTTTTAAATGATCATTTTAATTTTTAATTTACTGAATGTATGTACGTATGTACATTGCAATTTTTTTCTAACCTTAATGCTGTATTTTGCACTCCTTCATGTTAAAAAAATCATTAAGTGCTGGAACGGTTACTTGTCGTTTGCGTTTGAGAATTTTTGTCACCTGTGTTCTTTTTTTACTCTTTTTTACCATTCATGTGTGCACATGTTGATTAATCCAAATATATTAGTAAATAAAATGGTTAAATATATATAAGTTACTCGAACAAAACAAACGAATTCATATATAAATAAATATATATATACAGTATACACTGTGTGGTGATTTCCGGTTTCTTTTTTTGTTATATATACTGTATACATGTCATGTTTATTATTTTTTTTTCTGTTTCGTTCTGTGAACACAATTCTGTTTTTTCTTTTTTTTTTTTTTTTAATCAACAAACATTTTAACTTATTAAATCTGACAACACTGTGAAAAGGGATTCTGCATTTTTCTTTCTTTCTCTCTTTTCTCTCGTTTACTTTCGATCTTTTTATTCACCGTTCTTTGTTGAATAGCAAGAAGAAACTGAAAGTCATTACCGCATAATAACCTTGACTTCCATATATAATCATCCACAACTTTCTGTCAATCAATTATAATCGACCATGGATAAAGTAGCATCCTCACCTGGTCGCTCTCCGCCACCGCCAATAAGCACAAAACCCCTTCCGTTTCTCCCGCCCGACACATTGGCAATCATCCTCAACTTTTTATCCATTTCAAAGTCAACGTCAACGTTACATTCGTGCGCCTTGGTGAACCGGATGTGGTGTAGATTATCCATTCCCTTGCTTTGGTCAAATCCCTTGTCGTTGATATTGCAATCTTCACCGTCAGATTGGTGTATGGTGGAGAGAAATTCGGCGTTGATAATTGAGACCTACGTGGCTTGTTTGTCGAATGAGGAAAGGCTTCAGTTTATTGGCAGCACTGAGACGATTGACCATGGTGAACCGGAGAAGATCAGTGAAATGGTAGCAATGACCAGATTCAGAATGAATAATCCTTTGTTTGATTATACGGCATACCTGAAGAATGTAGACTGTGAACAACTTCGTGGTGCCGTGGATTGTTGGGTGAATCTAATGTACGACACGTTGAACTTACCGTCAACCTTTAATCCGACTGCATATCTGGCGAACGTGCTATTTAAGCGATCGAAGGGAATCAAGAGCTTGAGTTTTAGATACCTGAAGGAAACAACACTTCATTCAATGGACATTTCAAGATTTACCGGTGCACAGGATGCATTGCGGAAACTAGAGAATTTTGATGTCGTTTACTACCCTAGCAATAAATATCTCACCTCTTACTCCGCCGGTGCGCAATCATCGAGTTTCATGGATGGATCGAGATGTCCGCTCGATTCGATCTTCGCTTCCCTCACCAAGTCTTCTCCTTTTCTTTACTCCCTCTCACTTTCACTCTCTCCTTCTTCTCCATCGGTTTCAGCCGTATTCGCCCTGATTAAATCCCAGCGTCACCTTCGATGCCTGAAACTTAACGAATTCTTTCTAGCCAATCAATACGAGGATTTGTGCTCGGCACTAAGCACTCAGGTGAGATCACTAAAACATCTCGAGCTCTCGGAATTCAGTTGCTTTCCCTTGGAGTTAGAAGAGACGTTGGTTAATTGCAGCGAGTTAGAGAGGTTGGACATCCGTGGTGGCGAGCTAAAAATTCTCGAAGGCTACGATGATCACTTTGAAAATGAAGAGGATGATGATGATAACGAACCAGCGGAAGAAGATGATGGAAGATCAAGTAGAAGCCACGAAGACGATTATGTGTACATCTGTAACAGAACGCACAGGCGGTACGGTTATTATCATGTGCCTCATCTTCAGGAACCATTCAACGGAATCTCGATTCGCGAATTGCATATTTCTCGATGCCCGTCGCAAAACTCGATTCTTCATCTTCTAAACCTGGTGAGCCCGTTTCACCTGCAAAGACTTGCGATCGATAACTGCACCACGGAAATTATTGACACCATCATTGAGCGTGCCCCGAATCTTACACATTTGGATATGCGAGTGGCTCCGGACGTGGAATTGCAACGTTCCGGTGATATTCGTACGCACTCCACCAATATCCGAATGTACTCCAACTCGAATTACAGTACTGTTAACGTCTGCGAGTGTGATGCCGTGGAGAACGAAAGCTTTCCTCTTCACTACGAAAGCGATTTAGACACATTCGAAGAATTCATCATATCTACCAAGAATTGCTTGCACCATCTGCGGTGCCTGGAACACTTTGTGCTGAGATTGAACACCAACACCACCGACTCTGACTTCGAGATAATCGACAGTGTGAGAGAGATATTAGATTCGTTGCCGCGGAGTACAAGCCGTGTGGGATTAGAGATGAATTTTGGGTCGATACAAGAGCTGTGTATCGTGTTGAGCGGGCGCAGGGGCGATGATCTTGGCAAATTGGATTTGTGTTGGCAAGGTAAATCGAACTTTGAGGAAGTGGTGGAAGTGTTGAACAGATTTTGGGAGGATGAGGGCTGGGAAAGTGAAGAGGTGAAAAAGGTCAGATTGTTTTGCGGGTATGGTGATGGGTTGGCGAATAATGGTAAGAGGTTTTTGAACGACGCCTCCACGCGTGCGATCAATGTGAAGCAATTGGGCGAGATGTTGAATGAGAATATTGTAATGGATGTCATCGAAAGCCCGTTTATTCCTTTGCACTTTGCTTAGGAAGATTTATTATTATTATTATCCTGATCTGGTATCAAATTTGATTTTTGACAACATACTGTATATATACATATATATCTTTATATGTAGTATATACTTTATTAGATCGAGCACTTTCGTATCTCTTCAATCATATCCATACGCATGCACATTAGAATTACTAGACTAAAGTATATAACATACACATATAATGTTCAAAATATTAATTAATAAGTTTCCACAAGGATTATTAATTCCGCACTATATTGCTAATTTGTAAATAAACGACTGATAATAGTTCATATACGTATGTATCTACGTATATGTATACACATGTACATGTGCGAATTTTCTTTTCTAATGAGAGTTGCTTGATTTTCCAGAAAGTAGAAAAGTGTTCTCCTATCGCTAGTGGAATGATGTTATCAACGGGACAACCTTCCGACCAACTCGAGATGTATGTGTTTTTTATATTGTCACGTGAAGTCTCACATCGGTTTCGAAACATAATAAATGTATACTTTATTTGAATAGGCGCGTGTCACATTTTTATCCTTTGTCATTTCTTGCTTCCTGTGTTACCAAAAACGGAGTGCACCGGGGAGTTTTTTTTTTCTCCGCCTTCTAATTCGTGCAAAAAACCTTTCCTCTTGTCCAGAGATGAATATTCAGGATGTGACTCGTCCAAGTTTAGCCTAGCACTTTAGATCGATTCTGTAAGACACCCCACAAATTTCAATCTCGCAAATCTTGCACACTAATTAAAACCGAATCATCTCCTGGTTTAGTAAAAAAACATCTAGAAACCAATTTCCTTATTTGATCACATATAAACATTCTAGTTGAAGGGTGAGTACAAGCTGTCAGCCTCATCCATATGATCGACACACAGATCGAACGAAATTGTCAAGGATAAGAAACTACCTCGCATACATGATGTGCGTGCGTACATTTTCTACATTACGGGAAATACTCTGAAAGGTGTAGTCATTTTATGGGAGATGTTGCATTTTACTATTCTTAATTACGTACTATCCTTGCAAAATAAAGTATTATATTATCTAATAACTTTTTAATTCATCAACATTTCAATACGTAATACTGTATATGCTGTATGTAATACATAGTATAGTATAAGCTATTTATATTGACAATTTACTTGTAAAAAAAAAAATGAATAATTTAAAGTTCAAAGAAAACAAGATTTATTCTTGCCCTTCGCATTACAAATGTCAGGTTTATGTAATACTTGAATAATGACCAGTAACGCTTGATTCGAATTTTTGCTTTTCTTAATCTTTTCATTGATTCATGTTCCTCGAAGTTTAGTTATAAATAATCTTGAGATTAATTCATTCATATCGTCCTCTTGTACCGGATCGCTGATTATGCGAATATACTGTATACAGCACGCCCGATATTAACTCCTATAAATTACAATCTGCCCTATAAGAGGCTCAAAGATGACAATAAAAAAAAATACAATGTTTTTTTTAATGTCAAGAACTTTCTGGCCTTATGTTTTGATCACAAATGGACAACGACGATATCTTGTATATGATCCCGAACATGCTTGATGTTATTAGATTGTTTTAAGGCCGTAAATGCTGATATTAAAGTATTAAAATAGGCTTTCTTATAAAGTTAAAGGTAATAAAGGTAAGTAAATTATTTGGCTTAAATTAATTTCTAATTAGAAATCGGTACAAATAGGACAACAAGGAATAATCAAGAACAATATCATCAATCTATAACAGCCAGGTTGTAACAACAAATAGATATACAGTGTATCATGAAATAAAATAATATTAAGTGATTCATGTTTTTGATCAAATACAGTATAAGCAACAGATTAAGTAATCTATTGCATGTAGTGCATCAACTTTTCTGTATTTCAAATTAACTTTAAAGTTTTTTGAGATCTAATTATGCCATTATCTTTTTCATTGGTTTATATAAACTCTTCATTAAAAAAACTTAAAAACTAAAAATTGAATAGAAATTATTTTCAAATATTATTTTTTGTTTTTTATTTTTTATTGTATAAACAAGCATTAAATCCAAGATTTTTTTTATTAAAATTATATCCATTGTTTTATATTACTTATTCAGATTTGAATATATATCTTGCTATATAAATTTATTTCAAGTAGAAGAAATTTATATATTAAATTAAACTTATAAATAAACTTTATTTATTTATTTATTAAGATATTAGATTTTTTTTAATAATAAGATTAAATGGTATTTCTTATACAATTAAAATATACAAGCTAATATTTAAAAAATCAAACAAGACATTATTTTGTAATCAAAAATATATTATTTATTTCTTTTTTATAATTTTTATCTATAATATGGTATTTTTTAATTAAGTATTTTATAACTGAACTTTATTTGACTATTATGAATAACAATAGTAGTATTCTATTTTAATCAAGTAACAAATAATTAATTCTAATTAAAATTTTTCAAATTAATTAAAAACTTAAAAAAAAAAATATTAATAAAATAATTAATTAATATAAAAATATAATATATATATATATATATAAACAGATTTTAAATAGTTTTTTATTCAAAACTCTTTCTGTTAATCCTTTTGCCAATTCAAAAAACAGATATTTCAAAGAAATTTTATATTTCTTTCTAACAAAGTCTATATACTTTTTTTAATAACATTATTATTCAAAGACATCAATCCTTTTCTATTTGTTTCTTTTTCTCTTTGAAATAAACTTTTATATTTTGGCAAGTAAATATAAGAAAAATCTATCTACAAAATCAAAGACAAGATCATTTTGTTAAGAAAAAGAACCTATAGAAACAATTAATATAATTGATAACAGTAGAAAAAACAAAATGACAAAATATACTTTTTAATAAAAAAAATAATTTGATACTTTTCTTCTTCTCTTTTGGACTGGTTTTGTTTCTATTCAATATTAAAGAAAAATCTTATTCTAATTCAATAATAAGCTAGCTCTACTGTTGATTATTCTAAAAAAGGTCTAAGAAAGATATCTTAAAACTATTCACTAGTTAAATTAAGTTATAAATTCTTAGAAAATCAGTTGGAAGAGAAATCACTAATTGAAATATCAATCCTCTTTAAAGGTTAGAGGTTTTTGAGCATAAAGTTTCAAGAAATACTTTTCTAAAAATGTTCTTAACCATTTTTGGTTAACAATAAAATAATAAAAATTAAATGATTTTTCAATTACAAGTAGTTAGACTAAATAATAGTCAAAAAAAGTTTTTGTTTTATCAGTGCAAACATTTTCTTTTTTTTCTTTTTTTTTACTTTTAATTTTTTAAAAAAATAAAAATTTTTATTTTCATAAGACCATAACAATAATATAAGAATGACAATTCTAAATAAATGCTAGCTGTGATATTTTAGATTAGTAAAAGTATCAAAATAAAATTGGGCAATACTTTTATTCTCCATTATTACATCTAGAAGCCTTAGACTTATAACAAGTGTGCTACATAGTAATACAATAGTTTAGTATTATCATAGTATTCTCAATACAAATATATAATTGTTTTCTCACAAATAAAATTAATAAATTAATAAATTTGCAGTCTGATTTGAAATAAAAAAAATAAATAAAAATAATAATTTTTTTATTTTAAAATAAAAAAACTTTTCTTGCTAATTCTTTTACTAATTCAAAAAACAAATATTTTAAAAATTTTTTTTATTTTTCAATAATAAAGTCTAAATACTTTTTTTAACAATACACATCTCTAAAAACAAAACCTTCTTTTACTTTGTTTACCTTTCTTTTTTCAAAACTTCTTTGAATGTTTTAGTAACAAAATATTCAAAAACTTATTTATTTAATTTATAGAAAAACATCTTATTAGAAAAAAATTATATATAGAAAAAATACTTTTCTTTATTTTTTCTTAAAATTTGAAATTTTAGAATAGTTTATTAATAAATATATTTTTAAAACTCTATAAGAATCTTGGATTTATCATAAATAAATATCTTTTGTTAAAAATAGATAAATAAGCTAGTATTTTAATCTGTATAAATATCTTTTATTAAAGATAGATAAATAAGCTAGTATTCTAATCTGTATAAATATCTTTTGTTAAAGATAGATAAATAAGCTAGTATTTTAATTTATAGATATAAATATATAATTCTTTCTATTAATTAAATATTTACAGTAGTTCTTTTAAGCATATTATAGAATTTTTAAGAAATTTTGCCTACTTTAATTTGATTTTTGAAATTTTTATTTTATTAAAATCTCCAGTTTGTAATTGATTAAAATATTGAATAGGCTAATCAATATATTACAAAAAAATAAACAAAACATATACTTCTCATATGTTTTTTGTTATATAATATACAGTATTAATAATAATATAATTAAAAAAATAGAAGAGCAAAATATCATAATGTTTTATTTGAACAGAAATAATTTAATACTTTTCTTTTTCTTTTAAACTGGTTTTTTTTCTTTTCAAAATCAAAAAAAAGCTTCATTTCAATCTAGTAAAAATTTTCTTTATTACTGATTATTTCAAAAAAACATTAAATATTAGATAATAAAACTTTTTAAACAATAATTTTTACTATAAATCTTGTTATAAATACCTTGAATATTTCTTGATTAGCAATGGAACAGTAAAAATTAAATAATTTGTCCAGATGCAAATAATAATAAAGAATTTATTCTAATAGATCAAGGTTAATCTTAAAGAGTTTTTATTTATCAGAACAAACTTTTCAAATTCTTTTTTTTCTTTTACTTTTTTAAAAAAAAATTTATTTTTATTTTTTAAAATTACAGGTTTATATTGGAATAACAGTTTGAATAAAGATTGGCTATAATTTTTTTAAGACTAAGAAATAGTTTTAAAAAAGAATAATTTTATTATTTTTTATGATTTTACTTAAAGAGTTAAGATTTAAAAATTCTAAAATAGTAAAAAAAAAAAAAAAACTCTCACCCATTCACTATTGATTTTTTGAAAATTTCCTTTTTAGGAAATATTCTTTCAAGAAGCGTTTTCCTCTTTTTATTCCTTAAGGCAATAAGCTTTAAATCCAAAGGACATAAAGACTTTAAGAAATACTGTTGCATTGGGATGGAATCTCTGGTCAAGACCTAAGCAAGTTGAAAGTCTTTCTTAGCTTTTAGTTGCATAGGGAAAGGCCCATGGCAGCCTTCCTTCATAATTTTTTGTCTTTAAGTACCTTCTCCTTTATAACTATGATAATCGCTTTTTCCCTTTTCTCTCTCTCTTTCTCTACAACACAAATTCAATCTTAACAATACATTCAAATATAGTTACTGGATCTAATGTTTGTCTTAACACAACCTTTATAAATTTATTATTTTTTCTTCTCTATCTAAATATCAATACTATGTCATATTTTTATACTTTTCTACACTCTTTTCAAATCTACTCAAAAACCATAATTAGTTTCATCCCATCCAAAGATCTACACTCTACAAACGACCAATAAAATTTCTATATTCTTATCAACAATACTAAACCTGTTCAAACTCATTTACAACCAGTCTTCTTCTAATGAAAAATTCCCATACTCAACAACAATATCAATCACAACAATATAACAATATTGACAACAAAAATGATTTGACAACTTATCAGATTGGAAGAGCACATGACCTGTATCCTGTACGGGTTTCAGTAATCTCCACCTCACATGCATCCAAACATTAAAACAAGCAATTGGAGCAGGCTTCAATTATTCAACTTACTTATACCTCAATTACAATACTCTTTTACCAACTATATAATTACTTATTATTTCAACAATGGAGTTGTGACCTACGAGCAACAATATTACCATTAAAGAAAAAAGACAGCCAAAGTCTAACCAATGTGAGTAAAAGTAAAATACTTTTATTGTAAGTAGAAGTGAAATACTAAGGAGTTGTGCCCCATAATCTGGCAGCTTAAGCTAGTGCTCCTTTACTGCTGCTGGAGTCGTGCCCAGCTATCAAAAAGGAAGTGGTAACCTAGGTAGACACATTGGTTCATGCCCTGTAGAAGAGATTATTGGTTCATAGATAATATGTTTTTAAATTCTAACTCATATTACCACTACAACATTTTCTCTCCATAAAATACTAACTATAAGTCTTACTTATATTTAAGTAGCATATAGTCCCTCATATATACTATTAACTTTATTTCTCTTTATAATTAAACTTCTATCACTCTTTTTTTACAATTGGCGATCTTGCCTGTAATGTTTTTTTATTTTTTATTTTTTCATAGCAGATAGTTTCTCAGATTTTTTTTTCTAAGTTTTTTCCAATAATATATCTACTTATGATGACAGATCAATATGTATTATCATATACTTTATACTTTATTGATTTTGTATATAATGTATTACATTTATTATGTTTAATTAATAAAGACTTAAAAAAGATCTACTTAGCATTTAAAAAAAAAGTCTAAAATAGTATTAACATAAAAATTATATAAATGAAAAAGAATATAACATGTAAGAATTCTAACAATTCTCTTTGATTCTATATTCAATTCTCAAGTTTATATTAAATTTAATAGGTGGAGTATACCTCATTATTATTTTTAATAGTGTTTTGAATCTCATGCAATTTCCTGCAATTCTGTTTGATTCCAATTTTTTGAACCATAATAACAAAATAAGAGATAAGAGTATAGGATTGAATATAGGATCTGGTGCAGTATAGGATTGAATGCATCAGATTATATATTAGTGAAAAGCTAAAAGTTTATAAAAACTTATTGTAAAATTATAGAATATGATAATTGATAACTTTCAAACTATAATTTTATTAAAAATTAATTATATTTACTTAACAAAAATAAATGAAAAATTCTTATATTTTATTTTATTTTTTTTTAACCCTTGCTGTCAATTCAGGTATCTGTTTTTATTACCTACTAGTCTCCTGGTGTTTCTCCAGGATACAAGGGTGATGACATCGGTCCTAATTACTCGTCTTAGGCCTAAGTCTCTAAGTATAGACAGTGGGGGTGGAAAGTTGCTATTTCAAGGCAAGCAGATCATTGCTATCATGCCAGGATAATCATTGCCTGCAGCCACCACTACAGTATTTCAAACGTTCAGTTTAGCCAAGACTTATTAGGATTTAGTCAGTGAGATATCATTGGCGGGATGAGAATACACCAGTACACCAAATTCGCCTGGGAATCGGATCCAGCCTTACCCTTCCTAATCTGACCTAGCAACACATGCGGGGGTTACAATTTATGGGGACATGCAGTCAACTGTTGCAAGTGTACCCCTTAGGATAGAACATTCCATGATACAAGCGACCTCCTACAATTCCGACCAGATCCTCGCTACCAACGGACATGTAAAACTCTTACTGATAGTTGTGCAACTAATGGTTTTAGTTGTCTGTACCTTTTCTTCCACTACTGGAAAGATCCCATGAAACTTCTTCTCCCTTTTGAAGGTATTTTCCAGGCAATACTTGATCAGAAAGTTTTACCAATCAAATCATCTATCTTTTGACCTATGGGGTGTAGTCTACCCATAAGGCTCCTTAATTGCCGGAACAATTCAAATTGCTCTCTATCATGAGTTACAGGAGTAGTGACACAAAATCCCATTTTTAGGATATATGAATTACCCCCAGCTGGGGTTGAACCGTAGTTCATAGGTTAGCCCTACCCTGCCTTAGCCCACTGGACTATATAACTGGGTAGGTCTAAAAATTCTTATATTTTATAATTAAAACAAATCAAAATAAAATAATATTAAATAAAATAATAATATATAATGTAATAAAATATAATAAGTTAATTACTTTGATTTCTTTTTATTTAATCCTGTAATCAGGTTGGTATTACAGTCGACCCTAGTCTATAGTCCCTTCGTTTATAATCACAATCTGTTTATAATCCCCGAAGGCTGCTACCAAAACCACTTTATATTAAAATTCCTCTATCTATAGTCACCACTACTAAGTAAATCTCCTTATAGTCCCTATCACCA
>CAJVPV010000766.1:0-19061 GCA_910591835.1 Acaulospora morrowiae | reverse complement strand
ACGAAAATAAAAGAAATAACGAGGTTGAGGGTCGATTACCCGTTTTGGCAACCTCTATAATGCGCGATCGTCATTCTCAATTTCTAAGCCATATCATCGATCGTCGTTTCCTCGTAACAATAGAATTTTTTATGTTATTAGTATTGTTGAGTTGGCTTGTATAGTTTGAAGTAGGGTATAGAAAAGTTTTTATAATGGATTTTTAATAGATATGTTTGTTATATTTGTAATGTTGTGAATAATTGAATTTTATTGAGTGTTTAATAAATTAGAATTAAATAATATATTAAATATATTAAAGTTGTTAAACATATTAATTAATATAAAAAGGAAAAAAGTTCAAACTCTGATTTCAGGAGTATTTTTTTAATAATAAGAGAATTAAAAAGTCTAATAAATAAGAATGTTTGATAAAGTTGATTAATAATTATTGAGAGAATATTATTGTCAACTAGAAAAAACTTAAGAGTTATAAGATTTTTATTTGATAAGATTTTATTGATCTCTTATAAATCTTCAGGCAAGAGGATTCATAAATTGATAAACTAATTTTTTAAATTTTTTAAAACTTATAGAATTCATAAAGTGGTTTGATTTTTTTCTTAAATTAAATATTACTATAAGAGAGTTGTTTAATATAAAGATCTGGCTTGATATTTTCTATACTTTTTAGAAATTTTGATTTGTTAGTTTAAGCAATTTCAAAAGATACTTATAATGAATCAAGTGAAAATGAAAAATAGTATTCAGTTCTTAACATTCTAATCAAAAACTAGATATTGTGAGAGTTTGTAGCGGAGATTTAGATTTCTAGCTTGGATTGATATTTATTAATAGTTGATGAAAAGATTGAAAGAAGTCTTTTAAATTTAAAGAAGTTGGAGAAAACCATTCAAGGTAATATCTGACTCCAAAACTTTTGATAATATCTTTAATATTATTTACTAATGTTTTGAGTAAAAAAAGATATATAAATTTTAATTTTAATTAATCAAAAAAAAAAAAGGGAGAATTTTAAAAAGTAGGTGATCAAAATAGATTAATAAAATTTTGAAAAAAACAATAATGAAGTTCTTAAGTTTTTTAATCATATTTCTCAAATTATTAAAATTTTTTTATTATGTAAACTGAAAAGAAATATGAGACTTTTTTAGAAAGATCTTGGGATAGCTAAAAAGATCTAAAAGTATAATAAAAAAGAAATTGAATTTATAAAGAAAATAATGAGATCTTGCTATATTTACTATAGTGTTTTTGTCAATAATAAAGATTTCATAAAAAATTTTAGCCTTTATTTAAGAAAAAATTAAATCTAAAGAAGCAGAAACATCAGGGAGATTGTTCTGAAATATATTTTTGTATTTTTAAAAAAATTTATAATAGTTTAGCTTGTTGTCCCCTCTAGATTGACAAAGATAGTTGCATCCATATTCTATAATTTATGTTAAAAGATATGAACCAAGATTGAAGATATTAATGTATCTCAGATAGACAATAAATAAATTAATACTTAATAGTAGCTTGATTTTAGATTTGATAACTCTATTAAGTTCAGTAACTTTATTTGTTTTTATATATTCTTTGAAATCAGTTTTCAAGTTTTTTATATTCTTTTTGATGATCTTTGGATTTAGATACTTTATTAAAGTTGAAAAATTCTTTATTTCTAACTTTTATTTTAACAAAAATAACTAAATAGGATTTCTGTTTAACTTTGTTTTTGGATTGTTGATTAATATTCAATAGAAGTTTAATAAGTTTTTCTAAATTGTTTCTAATTGTAGTGAGTTTAGATACTTATTGAACAATATGATAATGCTTACTAACAAAATTATTAAAAATATTTATATTGTTTTCTTCTTTATTAATATTAATAGTTATATTATAGTCCTTTATTCTTAAGTCTTTTAAAATAAGGTCTTCTTTATATGCCTACAGTCTTTTATATATTATATCCAATTTTTCTTTATAAATGTTTTTTCTTATTGGACATTTTTGTTTGTATTGTTATTTAGAAAATTAAATATTTTTGAGGATATGTGAGAAGAAATATAAAAATATAAGGCTTGGCTTGTTATGCTAACCAGGAATAATAGTTGATTATAACATAACAGAAGTGTCTAGTAGATGGTTATTAGAATTTTTCTTCTTCTAATAGGTATATAAACCTATAGTATTTCCTATATTTATATTTTTTGAAATGAAAAAGCTTAAGTCTATAAATATAAATAAATCATCTTTGTATAATTCTCTGATAGGTAATTGACTGTAATTGATGGATACTTCTGAAAATTTTAATTGAATATTGTTTTAATATGAATTTAATTGTGATTGCATGATTATGGTATTTGTTTATAAAATTTGATTGGCAACTAAAGTTATCTTATGATTCTATATAAGAATTTGATACTTTTGAAGCTTTATTAAGAAATATTGGTTATAGCTGAGTGGATAATAATTTCCAATTGATATGTTCTTGTAAAAGAGAATATTTAGATTTTTTGGTTGGATTTTTGTTAATTTGAATTATATTCTAGAAAATATGTTTGAAATAATTTCAGTTTTTCACTATAACATTCTAAAAAACTTAGTTTTTTAATTAAATATTTTCTGTAAAAACTTTTTGAAATAAGTTATAAAAGTCTAGGAATTTATTTAATAGCTAAAAGAATTTTTCTTTAAAAGTTATAATCTATATGTAAAGATTGTTATTGTTATTTAATATTGTGAATTCTACTTGAAAAACTGATAAAGTTGAAGAATCTAACTTGATAAGATTTGTAATGGGAATAAGCCACTTGAAGGAATAGTTGCTAAGTAAAAAGATTATTAAGATTTTGGAAGGTTCTATAAGGATGTTTTTTTTTATTTAAATAAATTATTGATATATAATATCTTGTTTTCTCTATAAGAATAATATCCAGTAATATATTATAATCCAAATTTGTTATTGTTGTTTAGAAATTTGAATTGTTGTTTAGTATTGTAATCAGATTTTGTTTTGTTATAAGTATTTATTTCATGTTAGAACACAAATGTTTGGATATTGTTGTTTATTGTCTATTGTAATATGTAATAATTTACATATGATTTGTTTATTTTTGATAAAGTATAAAATTGTTTAGTTGTTATAGATATATTTGTTATTAATATGAACTATTGTTTATATATTATTATATTAATATACTTTGTTGTTAATATAATTGAATATTGTTAATATATTTTGAATATTAATATATTTATTAATATATATATATGTTTGTTTACTTGTTAACATTATTTTTTTGAATATGTGTTTATACATGTGGCATAAATTATTTTGCTGTTGACTCAATTCCCAAAATCCTCAAAAATAATTGCATCATGACTCAATTATTTATATGTTTTAATAGTAACTCAATTAATTGCGTCAAATAATTGCATCAATTGTGTCAAGGATCTATAAATTTCAGCAACATGTATATATGTGTTTATGATATACTAAACTTTGAGATAATAAACTAGTTTTGATTTTTATGAATTGAAAATATATATGATAAGATTTTTTCTTTTCTCTATATAATTAATAGAAAGTCTAATATCTTGGCTTAAAGAAGATGACAAGATTGACAAGATTATCTGATTTATCAGATGAAATTTAATTTTCTTAAGTTTCTATAGTATTGTCATATATTATTTCAACCTCAAGAGAAAGATAAAAACAAAGAACTAGTAGCAAGGAGGCACTTTAGATAGACGGAACCAATATGATATGTTAAAGTTCCTAGAGGTATATAAATTGGTACAATTCTGAGGTATATGAGGTCAGGCAAAAAAAGCAATAGTGATTTATTTTATAAAGGTCAAGTTATTTATTCAATAAAATATTTGTTCAAGCCTGTCAATTCCTAGGCAAGATTGAAGTCTTTATATATATGTTTTAATTATAATATTTTCATACAGGATAAATATATGCTATGGTAAAAATATAAACTAAGATATAGATATTATTTTCATCACAATATTTAACTATTGTAGTATTTTTATAGATAAATACTTTGGTAAAGATAATATAGAAAGTAAAGATAAAATAAAATAGAAATATTCTAGAAATGGTAAAGGTGCAATAGATATAATAGATGCCGAAGATATAATAACAGATCTGTAATATAAACCTATTCTAGAATAACTAATATTTTAAGGATCAATGCTAGTGAAAATTAGACAAGGGGAAGTACAGATCTTGGGCAAAAATCAAATATAACACTATATCTTAGTTTATATTTTTACTATAGCATATTGTATATTTATCTTGTACAAAAATAATATAACTTAAACATATATATAAAGTCATCAATTTTGATCTATGAATCTATAGCATAGTGATAATGCTCTATAGGTCACCAGGAGAAGGTCTAGGGCTCAAACCCACCTGGTTACAAAAAATTTATTACCTTCATGATTGGTTGACCAGCTTCCAATACATGTTTTACCCAATCAGCCAAAAATCATCCACCAAATCAAGCTAGGCTGCATAAAGATGGGATTTTTGGTCTTTCTGATGATTGCAGGCTGAAAAACAGGTTGAAGCAGGAAAGGTTGCACAATGGCAAGGCTTCTAGTCTAACTCCAGTATAAAGCCCACAACCCAAAACTGAAATGGCAGACTCTGTATCATCATCCTTCCTATTCAGGTTGGCTAGCTTCCTGATATAGGTCGTACTCAATCAGCTAGTACCCCAAACTGGATCAGCAGACTCCGAAATTCGATTGGATCTCCACCTCCCTATTTGATGTTGGCGCAATCCGGATTGGTGACCCAATTGTTAGGAAAGAGTCAGGTTACAAAGCCAAAAAGAAAACCGCTAGGAAGGTTTTTCACTATTAGTACAGTATTTTTCTTATCTTATATTTACAAGTAGGGAGTCATAAGCATAAAACCAGGGTATGGACCCACCGACTGGGTGTAAGTTGGTATTCTGGTAAAAAGGCGTGATAGGCTAGGATTAATTTACAAAAATATGTAAAAGATTCTTAATGTAATGGCTATAAACTCTCGTTTAATAAAAAGTCTTGCATTTAATGTCTGTTTGCGATTAAAAAAAAAAAATAAAGTCATCAATTTTATCTAGGAATTGGCAGGCTTGAACTTATATTTTATTGAATAAATATCTTGATCTTTATCAAACAAATTATTATTGTCTCTTTCACTTGACCTTATATACCTCAAAATTGTACTAATTTGTATGTTTCTAAAAACTTTAGTATACTATATTGGTCCCATCTATCTAAAATATCTTTCTATTACTAGTTCTTTATCTTTATTTTTTTCTTGAAATAAAAACAATATATGACAAATTGGTAGTGATTGTGAGATACTGTGTACCTATCTTAAGAAAACTGTGAAAAAACAAATCTTATGGAAGAGTATAAAAATTTTGTTCAATATTGAAGGTATTTACAACAAGAGGAAGCCTATAATTCAGAATTAAAAATCTAATAAAGAGAAATCAGTGGTAAAAGATTTATGATAAATTATCAAACATTTGTAAGCATTAACTATTTGCACCACCAATTGCTTTTAAACAATCCAGAATTAATTAAAAAAACTCTTTAACAAAGACAACTAGACAATTCTTGTACTGTTTGCTTTCTCTTATCGAAAATTATAATATTTTATTTTAATCATTTTTGGAATAGGTTTTATATCATCTTTCCTGCTACTCAATATTTATTTAAAATCTATTATTACTTTGTCTAATATACTTTTTCCATATAAGTACAATAGAACAATTAATTTTATTTATCAGATACTCTGAACCTATTCACTTAGATAGAATTATTAAAGAAACTTTTGAAGCCTTAAATATTTATATAATTTTATTTTTGATCCTGTAGATATAGAAATTATTGAACTTTTCTCTTCCCTTAATATTTCTTTTACTATTTAACCAATTGAGAACAAGTTATTTGAAAATATAAGTTCTAATTTATCTAAACTTATTTTAAATACTCCCAATATAATTTATGACAATCTCCTTATTAATTATTTATTCAATCATAAAGATTTAAATTTAGATTTACTATTCAAAAACCTATTATCTTAAACACTATGACAACTATATAAAATGTATTTGATTATTTAAAAGTCAACAAAATACCCAAGTTCTTTAAGTAAGACTATTTTTTAGAGATGGAACTCATGATTCTTTGACTTGATTTTATACCTTTATTAAAGCAAGTTAAGTAAATGAATGAGAACAACCAAAAAAGATACAAATGCTAACTGCCTATATCCAAGATAAAGCTAAAGACTGGTGGATTAAATATGTTAATATTAATGAAACAGATTATACTAAAGATTTTTACAAACCAGAAGATCTTAAAGAATTATTCAAAGAAAAGTTCTGTACTCAATATTGACAAAACAAATGGCTTAAAAATTTAAAAGAAAGAAGACAAGGCCTTTCTGAATCTGTGGATTCCTATTATACAAACTTTAAAAAACTTATTAAATTAGTGAATCTTGAAGAGAATATGTCAGACCTTCAGAAATTTTGTTATTTTCTCAGAGGACTGAGATTTGAAGTTGCTTTTTTTGTAGCTATAACTGTGCCTACAACTGTTGCTGCAGCATTATTACCTTTTCAACAATATAAAAATGATCAAGACTTTATTAATTATAAACAACCTATAAGATTCAAATTCGAAAAGACCTTTGAATTCAAAAACAAAGAAACTTCTTGAGATTCAATAAATAATCTTGTTCAGAAGTTTGAAAAGATATATTTAAAGCTTGTAGTCCAAATTGAAGATATTTTTGCCAGAGTTGAAAAAAAGAATAAATTATACTACAAGACTGATACTTCTAAGTTACTACTAGTATATATACCACAAAGAGATACAGAACTTGTTTCAAATGTGGCCAAATAGAATACATTGCATGTGATTACTTATCTAAAAGACTTATGTCTTTCCAGCAATATCAACAACAAAATTAATATGGCAAGAAAAACAAATATATAAACTATTTTACAATTGAAAATACTTTTGATAAAGAAGTATCTAGTGAAGAAGAAGAACTTGTATATGTGAAACAGTAAGCCAGGCCCAACTCTACACTACCAATCAAAAGGAACAAAAAAAAGTCAAATAATCAAAATCAGTAAAAGAATTCAATTTGTAATCAAAGAAGAATACTACTCAACTAATAAAAATAGAAACACATTTTCTATTATTAATTTTCTCTAGTGCAATCTATTGCATCCAAGACAAAATAGCCAAAAATGAAATTCCAACTATTTATAGTTGATAAGCTTATATAATATAATGTTTCTAAAAATATTTCAAGTTGCAATCAAGTGCTACTGTAGAACAAATGCTTTAATATTTCAACTAACAAAAGAATCTTGTCAAAATCCTCAAAAGATCAAAGAAAACAGTTGAAATCAATTATCTTTAGTCAGAAAATAACTCAAGAAAGACTTCATCAACTAAATTCTATATCAGAATTAAGTAAAATTTGTGATTGCTATTCTTGATTCAGAAGTTGCTATCAGTATCATCACAAACAAGCTAATATACAAGTTAGAATTAGAACCAGATACTCTATTCAAAATTATTGTTGTCACTACTAATGGAAACAGAGTATGCATTAGGTCAAATTACTAAAGCTCAAATCAGTATTCAAGATCTGATCATTTTGATCAAATTCCAAGTTATTGAATCTCAAGAAGAAACTCTTTTTTTAGAAATTGGTTGGTTTCAAAAGATGAGAGCCAAATAAAATTTTTATTTCCAAATCTTACAGATTCAACATCAGGACAAAACTGTTAAGATTGCAACTACTTATTTTATCAATAAAACATCTTAGTACATTACACTTTTAGAAAACAGTGATGATAAACTTGAAAAAATTGAATACAATGATAAAAATTTGGAAGAACAAGAGATCTACTACTTTAACCATGCTAAAGGAGATAAGAAACATGAAGAAAATACAGAACTAGAAGTCCAAATTGAAAAAAATCTAGCAATCTACCTTTCTGATCATGTGATAAATCGATAATCAACACCTGAAATTAATTTAATAATGGATAAACAACAAGAAATAATTGACCAAATTATAAAAGAAAACAAAGATGTGTTTGTAAAACATATCTTCAAAAAAAGACTCAACTCAAGATCTCAAAAAAACCATCATGATTATACACTCTATTGATAAAGTAAATACAAAACTTATTAAACAACATGCCTATAGAACATCACCAGATTAATAAAACTTTATTAAAAATAAAATTGGTAAGATGATAAAGAAAGAAATTATTAGTTCTATCTCCAGCTCTTGGATATCTCTAATAGTAATTGTGTCAAAGAAGAATGACAAGAAATAATTTTGTATTGATTTCTGAAAATTAAATAAAGTTACAAAAAAGAATATTTATTCTCTTTTAATGATTAATGACCTTTTAAACTTCTATAAAGATACCAACTAATTTACCTGTTTTGATTTAGCAAGCTGGATACTGGCAAATAGCCATGAGCAATAAAGATTAAAAAAAGATGCTTTCATTATGAAATATTGACTTTATAAGTTCAATATTATATTTTTTGGTTTTTGCAATGCTCTTGCTACTTTTTAACATCTCATGGATAAACTTCTTGAACTATACAAAGAAAATTTTGTTGAAGTATACTAGAATAATATTACTATTTTTTCTAAAACATTTCAACATTACTGTAATTATGAATATCATTTCTAGATGTTCTTTGCCAAGCAAACTTGAAATTGAATATAGAAAAGTTCAACTTCTTTCTTACCAATATCAAGCTCTTAGAACATTAAATCAGCTGTGATAAAATTATGCCAGATAATAATAAAATTATAAAGTTAAAGACTTCCCAAGACCAATTAATGTTAGACAACTTAGAGAATTCTTAGGATTAGCATCCTATTATTGAAATTTTATTGTCAACTTCTTAATTATTGCCAAACTATTGACAAACTTCTAGAAAAACAAGTACTCTTCAATTGGACTAAAATACAAGAAAGAGTATTTTAAATGCTAAAATGATATTTAATTTTTGGACCAATATTGAAATATCTTGATTTCAACCAACTATTTTATCTCTATACTAATACTTCTGGTACTGGATTATGAGCAGTGCTTGTCCAATGAGAAGAAAAACAAAAACATACATTGTATATACTAGCAGAAGTTTAATCAAACCTGAGTGAAACTATTCTATCACTAAATAAGAATGTCTGCAGTTATCTGGACTGTTAAATAATTTCATCAATATTTTTGAACTAATCACTTTTATTTGATAACTGATCACTCTGCCTTTCAATGATTAAAAATATCTGAACTCAAAGAAAAAAAAGCCAGATGGATTCTATGTTTAGAATCTTGTAACTATATTGTTAGCCATAAAGCAAGAAAAAAACATAACAATACTGATGCTATGTCATGCATATATGAAACAAAAAACCATTTCAATATGCTTCAAGAAGATAATGATAATTGGAACTCTGATCATAGTTTTGCAACTGTTAATTCTATTGTATTTTTTAATCCTTATCAAAAAGAATCATTTTACAAAGTTGAATGGCTTATTGCAGAAAGATATTGTTTTATCTGTAAAGAAGAAATTATCTGACTGAAAGAAATAATCTTTCAAAAATAAATGTATCTATAAAAGAAAACAAAGAGCAAACGATGAACAGTTAATAATAATCCAATTCATCCAAATCATTTTAGATAAAATTTGTGTATATTCTTTTTCAAAAAGAAAATTTCAACACCAACTTTGTAATTATAATTTTTATCAAATTTCAAGAACAAAATTAAGTAATAAAGAATTTAAAGAACAGATCCAACTAACTGATGATTATTGGTGATTATCAAAACTTGAACAATCTTTCAAATTATATAGAGAAGAATTTAATAATTATTCTAAAAGTTATCTTTGCAATTCTGTCTGGTAGAAAGATATCAATCCTGTTATCTATTATTAAAATCTTTTTAAAGAAACAATTAAAGAAATCTAATGTAAAACATAATTCAGACTAGATAGTCAGTGTCCTGGCATCCAAACTCAACAATATGGAAACACAACAAAATTATTAATTGAAAAATTATATTCTTAACAACAAATTGCTAACAAATATACATAAAGCAAACTTTTCAAAGTCAAAAACAACTAACTTTACAAGAAAGATAGAAGAAAAAAATCTAAAATCAACTACTCAAAGTTATTCAAAAACATGAAATCCTAACAATACTTTATTTGATACATAATTACTCTACTGATGTATACTTGAAAATTGACAAAAACTTTAAGAAAATTTATAATCAATACTATATATGTTTCCTTATTACCATAAAAGGAAATTTGATCAATAATATAATTTTGAATTAAATATGATTCTCAATTATTTACTAATTGTTACTTATTAATATGAATATAATCTAGTTTTTGAAAAATGTCTGAATTAAATACAAATACATGTATAATCAATACTACTGGCCTCAGATATTTGAAAATATCAAAGACTACATTTGATCATATAATCAATTTCAAAAACTTGGGAGATATAGAACACCAGGACCATTGCATCCTATTTCTGTTAAAGAACTATTTTCTAGAATTAGTATGGACATTATAGAACTTCTACTATAGACTAAACAAAAAAACAAGTATATTATCATTGCAACAGATTACTTCACCAAATAGCCTAAAGCAAAAGCAATCTCTGAAGCTATTGAAAAACGTGTAGCAAAATTCATCTATTAATTTATTATCTGTAGGCATGAATAACTAAAACAAATTTTGTCTAATAGAGAAACTTATTTTTGAAATAAAATAATAGATGAATTACTCAAGCAATTTGAGATAAAACATTTATTATTTGTCATATTATTCTCAAATCAATGAATTGGTTAAATTATTTAACAAAACTTTGTATAAATTATTTGCAAAGTTAACTAAAGGCATAGAAGATTGGAATTAACATATTTTATCAATGCTTTTTGTTTACTAAACATCAAAACAATCTTCTATGAAAATGACACTATATTATTTACTTTATGGATAAAAACCTCAAATGCTCACAACAAACATGGATGAAATATTGCAATTAATAATTCTTGATTAATTATATACTTTATTAGAAGAACTTCTACAACAACAAGAACAAGCAAGAAGAGATATTCATAAGAAACAATAGAGACAAAAATAAAAATTTGATCAAAAAGTAACAAAGTACAAGAAATTCAAAATTGGGAAAAAAGTATTAATGTATAATGCCACCAGAGACAAATATTTCACTGAAAAGTTGAAACCAAAATAGAAAGAACCTTTTTATATACACAATGTTTTGCTCAACAATGTTTTCAAGCTTAGAATGATAGAAAGAAAGTTTTTTCCAATCCTATTGATTTCTTTTTCTTGAAGTCATATTTTGATCAACCAGTATGGGAACCTAGCATATATATATAGAAAAAAGTATTCTTTAGCTACTGAAGAGTTCAGTATCCAGGTTATATAATGTGAACATAAATGCTTAAGTAATCTTATCCTCCACTTGTACCAAACCCAGCACAAGTATTACTAAATCCTTGAATTAAAAAAAATACCTAAAAAATTAGAAAAACAAGCAAAAGATGCAATATAATAGAAGTGGCCTACAAAATGCTTCCTGTCTATTACAGCCAGCCTATAAAGTATACTTAGCAACTACTACATCTCTTACAATGAATTCACAATTTTTGAAGAAGAAAATGCAAGAAAAAAAAATAAAAGCAAACCTCTAATTAAATGAGAAAGAAGAAAAAGACCTGTTAAAATGAATAGGTGCAAGATTTTCTAGCAAATAAAAAAGATCTTTCAGATAAGATACTCTATTTGTCAAGTTCAAGTTTATTGACTCCAACTTCCTATTGAAATTGTAAAGAAAGCACATATCCTAAAGTATTTCCAATTCTTTTTTCAATCTTTTTATTTCTGATTCTAAAGCCCTAAACTTTTCTTTTTGATGAACTTGGCATTTCAAGACTCTGACCCTTTCTTAAAGCAAAACAATTATCTCCCAGGATTAATTTTTAAGACCAGAACAAGTTAGGTGAGCATTTCTTGACAAGCAATTTTCTCTTGTTATTTTTAGAAGAATTTTAAGTTGATAATTACCTATCTAACAATTTTCAAGAAAATCTTAAGTATACAATATGGTGAAACCTTGAAAATACTTTCGAAAATCTGTAAAAATAACAGCTGCTCCAAATAACATACTTCTTTTTTAAATTTGAACATTTTCAATATGCAAACAATAATTTTATGGCTGCTTATACTATTTTAGTTGAAGATCTTCTGCAAAATACTTCCAAAAATGTAGATATTGCATCAACATCTTATTATCTCCTGCAGACTACCAAAATATAACTTTTGAACACCTATCAGAAGTTACAAAGGGCATCTTGAAGAAAAAACAGAATTATGACATTTATGTATAATTACTATCTTGGGGAATTATTGGAAACAATTTCTAGTTAACACAAAGATTCTATTTAAATTTACAAATTATCAGATAATATTCTTTAGCTTCTATATGTACATATTACTTTTTTAGTAAAGTTAGAATTCATCAAATTTATAGGATCTAATTCACTACTTTTTATCTAATTAGGTAATAATTTTATTCTGATTTTATTACTCTAACACAAGATTAAATTTGTAGAACTCATAAATTAGTGAAAAAGAATTGTTATATTTGATTTTTATCCAAGATTTTCACTACCCCTTGTCTGATTTTCATTAGCATTTACCCTTGAAATGTTAGTTGTTTTATAATAGTATTGTATTATAAATCTGTTACTGTATCTTCTGCATCTATTGTATCTATTGCACCTTTACTATTTTAGAATATTTCTATTTAATTTCATCTTTACTTTTTATATTATCTTTGCCAAAGTATTTATTTATGTGAATGCTAATACAGTTGAAATATTCTAACAAAGATAATATCTATATTTAGTTTTTATTTTTATTATAACATATATTTATTATATATAAAAATAATATAACTTAAATATATCTTGACCTTTATCAAACAAATTATTATTGTCTCTTTTTTCTGATCTCATATACCTTAGAATTGTACTACTTTATATACCTTTAGGTACTTTAATATATCATATTAGTTCTATCTATCTAAAGTGTCTTTCCTGCTACTAGTATTTTATCTTTATCTTTTTTTCTGAAGTAGAAATGATATATAACAATATAATTATTCATACTTTGCAATTTTATTATTATTATATTAGATAATTCAATTTTATTAAAATTTAAGATTAATAATATATTACAATAAGAATTAATTTGTTCAAATACTATTTTTTATTTTTTATTTAAAGTATAATGAACCATAATATAGTATATTATATTTTTTTTTTGAAAAGACCAAATGGTTATCATGCTTTATTATATTTATTATAATTTTACTTGCAAAGCAAGGTACAATATTCAATAGCATGATATATGTCTCTCTTTGCTAGAAAGAGTTTAATGCAAGGCTCCCATATGGGGCCAAATCCCTGTACTCTTTTAGCACCATTAAAAAAATACAGAAAAAAAATTCAAAAATCTATATTATTGTCTTGAATGGCATCTAGCTACTTAAAAATAAATGAATACCTAATCATATGAAGATGCTGCAACCAATCTATACAGGTTGGTCTCCAAGTTATGATTAGGATTGGCACATTTGCTTTCCAAATATGGCTTAATGTACAGCAAGCAGAGTAGTGTTGGAGATGATGGAAAGAAAATACCTTTTTGCATGAAGGTGCTGTGATCACTTTATACAGGTTTGCCTCCAAGTTACAAAAAGAATTTGGCACATCCATACTTTAAGTATGAGCAGAAGTGTCTTATGAGTGGAGTTCATATTGGTTTTGTTAATGGTGCCGGAACCTAACCTTGTACAATAGACCTATATTGTCAGAGGATAAGCGAGAAACTTTTGTTGTTGTCACCAGCTCATGTTGTGAAGGTAATTAGAATCCCTATTGACTTACTAAATTCTCCAATTACCAGCATAGCACCTGCAACTAACCTAGTTTATTGCTAGTTGCATTGACATTGGCTGCTATTTCACTCTGGATATTGTGGAGTGCAACTCTTTGGATACTTTCGAATAATAATAATTGTACAAAGGCTTCTTGGGCATATTTATTCTAACTGCTGATCAGTAAACAACACTAGGTTTGATAATAATGACTATATTGATCTTTTAGAGAGGCAAACTGTCCATTCTTTTTTTGAGAAATCATGGAAGAGAAAAAATTTCCTAGAGCTCACATCCTAAGAAAGATTACTACTTCTTGATATGGGCCTTGGAAAGAGTAAATCAACTGGCCAGAGGAGTAATGTTATGGAGATGGAGTTTTAAAAGAAGAAAAGGTCTAGAGAGAAAAATCTTCAAGGAAAAGAAAAAACCTAGCTTTGGCAGAAAAAAAAAGGAAAAAGAGAAAGGTGAGGATATAATATAAAAAAAAGTAGATAGAAAAAAGATAAGAAGATAAGAAAAGGGAAATAAAAAGATAGAAAAGAGAAGCATAGAGAAAAAGGAAAAAAAAAGAGAAAGAAAAAAGTAAACATCTCAAAAATTTCCTAAAAAAGAAATTTTCAAGTGTAGAAGATGAAGTAGAAATGAGTTTTTTTTTAATATATATATTTTTATTCTTACTACATATAGATTACTGATATTTTAAATAAAATTGAAAAAATTACCAACATAATTTTGAATATAATGTTATTTAAAATTATCAGACTGGCCATAATTTCTATTAATTTTATATAAATATAACTTAAAATAAATTTTATAATTATATATGGTTTTACTTTTAATAGAACTATCTAATTGTGGTTTTGTTTTTATTATCAATATATTTATTTTTAAAAACAATTTCTTCATTATTTAAATGTTTTTCAAGTTATTAACAAAAAGATCTAATAAATAACAGTTTGTTTTCAATTATCTTATAATAGCAATAATAAAGTTCTATTCTTAATATAGTAATAATAGAAATCAGTAAGTCTATTGCTTGTATACAAATATAATTGTAGAATATTATATAATAATTTAAATAAGCTTACTTTGTATTATTTAGTTTATTAATTAATGTTGTTATTAATATTTTTTTTTGTTTTGTAAAAGAGATATTGAATTTAATTAATTTTTATTAGTTAATAATTATAATTCTAAAAAAAAACTTTTTTTTATTCATCTCACATTTCTTAAAATTTTCTTTTTATGAAATATATCTCTTTAACAATAAAGACAGATTTTTCTGTAAAGAAACACAACTTATAATATTTCTAAATTAACAGTACTACATTGCACTGTCTCTGGAAATAAGTTTTTGTTGATAAAGAAGTAGCAAGGCTAAAACAACCTATTTTATTTCCAAATAAGTATCTTTAATGACAAAGCAAATATATCAGAAAATTTTTTTGATAAAGATCTTCAAAGATCTCTATTCAAAAAAATTTTTTAATATAAAAATTTTTAAAATAATAAACTCCAGAAATTTTTATTTCAAAAAAATTTAAAAATCTTTAAAGTAATAATAATATAATAAATCTATAGACATCTTGACAATCTCTCAAACAATCTTAAGAGACTATGTTGTCATATGCCAATCCAACCTCAAAGACCAGTATAGGATGAAGAACTGATAGCAGAAAGACACTTTATTTAGGACATAATTCTAATGTGGTGTGCTATAGTTTGTAAAGAATATACTTGAGGTTGTAACAATCATAAGGCAAGAGGCATAACAATTATAATTGTATAAAGACAAATATAATTATAGTGATTTGTAAAGAACTGTTTATTATCAAAATATTATTACACTTCAAGGCTAATTTGTAACATGTTTCTCAATCTTTCGTGTTCATAACTAGGAATTTTTTTTTTTTTTTGCGAGGCAATTCTCAAATAGTGATCTTTATTAATTGTTGATTTAATTTTTACAGAGGAAAACTTAGTATAAAATTTATAACAATAGTGATACATTGAGATATGTTGCTATAAACATTGACCTGCCTATAAGTAAATATATTCTATAAAAACCTTAATTTGGCCAAATTTTAGAAGTAACTATTTACTGAATTAGGGGATCAGTGCCTCCCTAATAATTTAATTTTTCATTCAGATCTGATGAAAATTAGTTTTTGGTTAGTAAAATATAGTTGGAAAAAAAGTTTGGGAAAAGTATATTGAAGTATCGGTTATGATTGTTATTGGTTTGTTTTGTTGTTATTGTTGAGTTAGTGAATAGTTTGTTGGAAGTTGATGTGATTGTTTTTGTAGATTTTTTTTGGTGAGGAGTGATGCCAAGGATTTTTTCCTGTAGGATCATATCCTCGTTTTTGAATTTCTATATGTTGTTATATAATAGTTCAAGAAGTTTATTAGAGATTTGTATGTGTTTGAAGATTGAAATAAATTTTTGGTTTGGTGTTATAGTTGATGGGGAGATGAGACTGATAGCTATTGATATTGTGTTTTGAATATTGTAAAAGTAATGTAGATTGTGTTTAGAAAAGTTGTTGATTGTTTCTTTAATAATTTGATGTATTGAAGGGGTGGTTGTTTTTAGGATATTATTGTTGATAGGCAAGTCCAAATATGATTGATAGTTTCTTCTGTGGTGTTGCAATGTGGACAAAGATTGTTTGAGTATAAATGAGGTTTAATAATATGTAGGTGGGATTTGGTGGGAAGACTTTGTGAGATAATTTTGAGACAGAAGTTGTAAATAGCAGATTCGGAAGTGTTTGTAGGAATTGATATTGATTTAAGAGATTTTAGAATATAGGAAAGATTTTGAAAGTTGGATTGAAATGTTGTTTGGATTCTTTTTGAATTTAATATGTTAAAAGTTCTGTAAAAGTAATTGATTTTTTTTGTGTACTTGTAAATGGGGGTGGGAATCCAAAATAGTTAGTTAAAGTAAATTGTGACAGTTGTAAATTAAAAAATAAGTTTATTTGGATGGTTATGTTGTTGTATTGTAGTGGTGGTGAATTGCAAGGTGGTTTGTAGAAAGTGCAGTGGGTTTGTAAAAATTTAATTATTTGTTTTGTATAGTGTTTTGCAGTTGGTACGGTGATTTTTTGAGTTGGGAGAGAATATGGTTTTGCTTATTTTGTAGTTTTTTAGAAAAAAGATTGCTGTTGTTGAAGGTTTCATAATGAGAATCATTTGGATAGTAAGAAGATGAGATGAGATTGAGTTGTATGGAAGTTCGCATATGTAAGTTGTTATTTCAGAGAGATCAGTCCATTTAACGTTGGTTTTGTTTTGGTTTGTTTCGATTGAGAGGCAAAAGGATTTTTCATTTGTTTTGATTGAGCAATTAGAAATTAAGTTCTAGTGTGATTGTGGTTTGAAGGTTTTTTCGATGAGAAATTGTTGTGGTGTTGAGAGGATAGAGATAATGGAAATGTTATAAGTGGATGAAGAGATTTTATATTTGGTTGAATTGGTTATATCTCTGAGAGTGGAATGAGTTTTATATGATTTTTGTTGAACAGAAATATGAAGTAGAATAGAGTTTGTTTTGTTTATTTGGAGTTGACAGGAGTGTAAGGTTGAAGTTTAATTGAAGGAACAACTGGTGCATTTAATAAGAGTCAGGGATCTGTCAAGATCATTCGTTGGAGAATATAGGTAATGATTGATAATAATTTTGTTTTTAGAAATAGTTTTTTGTTTTTTTTCAATTATGGTTGTATTGGATATTTCGATTGCTTTCCAGTTTCTTTTTTTGTTTTTTTGATAATTGTTCTGAATATTTGTTGAGCCTATGCTTTTTGAAGTGAGACGTTTAAGTTTTTTGTACCATTGTAGTGTTTTTCCTTGAAGATTTTTCCTATACGGCTGGCTATGTGATGCCATTTAGTAAATTGATTGCTTTGAAAAACTAAAAGTTGTTTGAGATAGTAGATTTGGTATTTGGAGAGAAGTTTTGAGGTGTAGGACCAGTTTGAGTTCCATATGAGATCATAAAATGATGTAGTTCCTCCTGGAAGTTTGTGATTATAGGATAATGTGTTACAGAATTGAATTATGTATTTATGGACAAGTTGAATAATGTGAAGTATAGTATTTGGTATATATGTTTTAATAGAATTTTTGAAGGGACAAGATGAAAAAGCATTAGATAGTTGTAGAGCTTGAATTTCTTGGAGTTTGAGTTTGGAGGTAGTAGGATTAGTTAGAGAGTAATACAAGTTGGAAATAAGCACTTCATTTTGTAGATTAGCAATAGGTTTGATATTGAAAATAAAGTGATTATAGAACTAGTTAAGTGAAAGAGTTTTTATAATGTGAAATTTATGTTTTATAGTGAAATTGATTTTTCTTTGTATTGATATAAGTTGGTTGAAGGTTAAAAAGGTAGTTTGAAGTTTGAATTCAATTCGTAGAAGGAGGACTTTGTTGTATATGTATATTGTCATTGGGCCAGTGATATATTTGATTTTAAGAGAATATAAAATTGAGATAGTGTCATTTAAAATTTTTTCGTGATTTGGGATAATTATACTTGACTCAGAGAGCCAGATGCCTAGTGTTGACGTCTCTTCCGGCGAGTCTGTCGCTAATGGCAGTAGAAACTCACGTAACGTCAGGTAAGTTTTTGACTTTCTCTACTTGAGGCATGTAATTTTGTTCAGCCGAGTTCTTTACTAATCACCTTTCCTTCTCTTTCCATTGTTCGCGCTTCCTTGACGAGTCTTACTACTTTCTCTCTTGTAGTCCCGGTCATCCTATCTCATGACAAATACTGGATTAAGTAAGTAATTTATATTTTACTCTCTTTGGCAACATTGATTGCACGTCCCTAATTAGGAACATTATTTTATTCTTTCTTTTTGGTATTGATCTTATTTCTTTCGTACCACGTACTACCTCTCTGTTCTTCTATTTATATTGGTATGTCGCATCATACAATCCCTTCTTATACTATTAGAAACTATCGGCTGATAATTAGACTATCTGACTAATAATGGCA
>CAJVPV010000765.1:0-19061 GCA_910591835.1 Acaulospora morrowiae | reverse complement strand
GTATATCAGGTATAAAGTGTATATCAGGTATAAAATGTATAGTAGATATAAAGTGTATATTAAAAATAAGTATATAAGTAACAGAAGAAGAAACGAAAATGAGGGGAATTCCAGACAGGTACTACGCAACTCTGACATTCTTCTAGATTCCATTGTTGAACATTTGCCCTATTACTTGACCCACACACACTACACTTGAGGAATTGCCACACTAGTAGCAACCCCCTAGATCCCCGGATCTACCAATTGATCTATAGTACTATCCAATGGCTCGAACCAAATACACACACCTCTTTCGAGTAGAAGACGCGCTCCATTGTTACATAATGGGAGGCACGCTCAAGCGACAGACTCGCCAGATTTTTATGCCAACAATACATATTAGTTTATTATTTATTGTAGTAAATATATTTTTAATAAAAAAACCTTGAGCAAGGAAAAAGTTAAGAAAGAAATTATCTACATATAAGGATAGAATAAATTATTTAAATAATTTGAGATACAAGATTTTTATAATGTAAATAAAGGAGTATAGAAATATTGAGAATTAAAAGATGGTAATTTTTGATATTAAGTTATTATATATGTTAATTTGAAATCAGGATTAATTACTTTCCAAAAATCATATATAATTGCAAGAGTTAAGAATGAAAGATGTTGAAATAGTGATAGTATATATTGAGTTTTGAATGCAATTATCTTTTGTGTTAATAATATCTTTTGCAAAATGAAAATTAAATATGTCTACCTAGGTCTAAACTTTTTTTTGATAGCTGGATACAACTTCAGCAACAGTAAAAAAGTACTGATTTAAGCTATCAAATTATAAAGCACAACTTTCTGATATTTTAATTCCATCTATAACAAAGTACTTTACTTTTATTTATATTGGTTAAACTTATGTTGCTTTTTTTTTTAATGGTAGTATTGCTGCTCATGGGTTGCAACTCTATAATTAACAATAATTGTGAAAAGTTAAATGGTTTATAACTTAGTAATATAGTTGAGGTATTGGTGGGTCAGATATAAAATCTGCTTCAATCTTGTTATATTGTTTTAGTGCTTGTTTAGTTGAAGATTACTGAAACCTGCACAAGGTATAGTCATATGCTTTCAAGAATACTATTCCTAAGATTTCTATATCACTGAGATAAAATCAAACAAGTTACCTATAGTGCTGATGCTATTTCTAGTTTAATAAGTGTTCAAATCCAAAACACAATAAAGCTTTTCTTTGAAAAATCTAATGTAGGATTGGTCAATGAGCAAACTGGATGTCAAAAAGTAATTGATATAAAGAATCTCCATATATATGTAACTGAACCTTCTATATTAACTACTACAATGGTGGTCGAAAGTATTGCATCACTTGAACACAAAATTTAAAATAGCAATATTTTGAAACCCAGATGTTGAAATGACACAAAATTTCCAAATTGAGCTTGTTATAATATAATTTCAATATATAAGTACTTTTTTTTTTGTAATTTAAAAAACTCTCATGCTGGATATGCAATTCTTCAAAAATAGTGATGCATTTTTTTTAACTGTTTTTAATAAATAAATATTAACATCTAGTACATGCCTTAACACATTTCAAAACAACTCATAAGCTATATAAAAACAATGTCTTGTGATTAGGATTCTGAAAAAGTACCGAACTGGTATTGAACTGGTATCGAAATAGTACTGATCTATAATAAATTTAATATATGGGTTGTGACCTACTTATATGTTTTTATAATAAATTTAAGTATCGAACTGGTATTGAAATGGTATCGTTAGGAGCTCTACTTGTGACTTACATCATTAACTCTCAAATTTTCTACTATTATGGTTTACCTATCACCCAAAAAAAAAGCCCAGATTTATGTCCTCTTTGAAGAAGGGTATCTTTCACGAGTTATAGCTTCTCATGAAAATGTATCACAATCTATAGTCATAAGAATCAAACAATGTAAAGTACAAACTGGTATCTTTCAAGACAAACCAAAATCAGGGTGTTTTAGACTTCTTACTGGTTATTACAAGTGAAAAGTATTATGATTTATTACAACAGGTAAATATACAAATGCAGTTGCTATCCAGAAAAAGTTAATAACAGATGAAAAAATCGAGGTTAGCAAAAGCACAGTAAATAGAACTTTATGTCGAAATGGGTTGGACACTCGAGTTAAACGTAAAAAGTTGTGCCTGAAAAAAACACACAGATATGTACGTCTTAAATTTACAAAAAAATATCGATCTTGAACAATAGAAGACTGGAATAAGGTTATCTGGTCTGATGAGTTTAAATTTATGATATTTGACTCAGAAGGTCACGAATATTGTTGGAAATGACCAGGAGAACCATTGCGAGACCATCATATTAAACTTATGGTGAAATATGGAGGTGGCAAAATTATGATATGGTGATGTTTTTCATTTGATGCTGTTGGCAATATATGTCATATTTATGAAATGATGGATAGTGTTCTATACAAACAAATCTTGAAGAAAAATCTTTTGGAAACTATTAGATGACATAGAATAGATAAAAAAAGAATCATTTTTCAGCAGGATAATAATCCAAAGCATATCACCTGTACAACAAAACAATGGTTTGAAGAGAAAGGTATTAATATGCTCAATTGGCTGGCTTAGTCTCCTGACTTAAACCCAATTAAGCATTTGTGAAATGAGATAGATTGCCATTTAAGACATTTAGAGACCCCTGTTAGAACACAAGACCAGTTGTGGAAAGTTGTTCAAAAGATTTGGATTGAATTCGAAGATGATATGTGTGTGAATTTAATTACCAATATGCCAATCCATATAAACGATGTGATTAAAGCAAATGGAGGCTATACAAGGTGGTAATTGACAATCTATCAAGTTTTTTTGGTGTTCAATTTATTTTTTTTTATGTTTGATATGTGAGAGGTGAAAAGAAAGAGAATGATCAAAAAAAATGCATCGCATAAATGACCTACAACGAAGAATAAAAAAAATTTTTTTTACCGTTATGCGAAAAAATTTATATTATTAAATATCTTTACATATGATGAATCACATAAAAGTATTTCGTAACGCTACAAATTTTATATCGTGATATATTGCTATTTTAATTTTTGTGATCCAGTGATGCAATACTTTTGACCGCCACTGTAAATTGTCTCATACGTCTAATTCGGAAGATATAATTAGTGAAGATGACGAATCTTTATCTAATACCTCGGTAAGTGTCTCAAATACTGAAGTCTCACCTAATAATACGACTTATCTTTAATTCCGCTAATGTTGATGAGACGATCAATTACGCTTATTAATCAATGAGAGAAAAAACCAAAGTACCGAGTATCATAGCATTTCCGGCAGCAGGGTGGATTTTTGGAATAGTATTGCAAATACAATCAACGAACGATGTAACCACCTATACAAGATATCAATGTAAGAGTAGATTTCAAAATCTTGTAAGGAAAATTTTTGCATCAATTTTTACGTGTCAAAGACACTGAGTTTCTCTCAAATTCCCAGAAATTCGCTATTACTGCAGGAGAAAAAAATTCTAACTCTATTACGTATTTTGATGTCTGCATAGACAAATTCTAGATGAGTCACTGTCTTACGAATGCTCGATTGGCTTTGATAGCTTCTTTTTCTCCGAAATAAATAAAAATTTTTTATATAGAATTATGCTTGACTGAATGTATTGACATCGCTTATTGCACTTATAAAATGCAGTGGTCATGTGATGGTAGAATTCCGAGATCGAGCCATAATGGCGCATTCTCGAAGTTTGGCACTTTTTTTATATGTAATATTGTAAGGCATGATGCTTAAAACTTGTTCAGAAAATATAAAGTATATCACGGATATCACGAGTCGAGAATTAACGCATAATATGACGCAACAATCCTGTAATATTTTTTCAAAAACGATGCCACCAAAACCGAAGAAGCCTCGGAAAAAAAAAGTTACAGGTAAAGTATATGTATTTTCGAGCATTGCTTGTGAAGAAACAATTCATTATATCTAGTGAAGAATATCTTCCGTAGAGGTCGTTTCACCTACTGTTATTAGTACATCTGGCACACCTGGTACAACCGCAAAAGACAAAGGTGTCGAAATATTTGAAAATTCTCCTCCCTTACGAACGGAGCTATCTAGTGGTAGGTAAATTTATTATAAATATTTTTTGTAGAGGAGTCACTCAATACCTTTGCGAAAAAATAGTTCTCGAGGATTTTCACCTAGGTTCTTCGTCAACCCCTTCTAAAATCTGGGCAAAATACGGCGACAATCAACCAGTGAAAATTATTTTCGATGGAGAAGATGCACACGACTTAAAAAAAGCGATCAAGAAGGAACTTTCACCTGATTTGGATGATGTGGCCCTTAACCACATTACCCTAAGAAAACACAGTGAAAAAGAAGACTTAGATCCAGAGCTTGCTGTGGACCAGAGCTTCAAGAATAACTCAAGCACACCTCTGCAAGTCATTGTAAATGCATCTGGTATGTATCGGGAAAGAGGCGATAATTAACAGGTTAAAGTGGTTTTGCATTATTGTGACGTTAAACTAACCGAATTTTTTCTATTATTACAAGCGACGTTAAAATGCAAACGTGAAGAATCGGAAGTTTTAAGCGAGATTGTAAAAAGTGCAATAAGGGAAGAATTCTCCCGAAAAAAGCTTGCTGAGATGATACAAACATCAGCTCTTTCGGAAACAAAAGCAAGAAATATAATTGAATGTTACGAATTAAAATCTTTTGAAGTAAATACACGTCTCTTGTCCTGTACTATTAAGCTATATTATTATTTATCATGTATATATTATTAGATATCGGCGGAAGACTTTCAACCTATTGAACCCATACAATATCGGCCATTCTTATGGGATATGGAAAATGATGAAGCTCACCAAATGTCCGAAGTTGAGAAATGGTTTAAGAAAGCATTGGATCTACCAAGAGATTTTCATGTAAAGGATGTCCATACACGAAATTATCAACGACATTTACAAACTGCCAATGTCATTTTAACAGGTGGTGTCGTTATTTCTATTGGACCAAGTAATACCCCTTGCGTTTTGATTGAAACTAAGAAAAAGAAGGAGAATTTTAAATTGGGTCAAGTTATCGGAGAATTATTAATAATGGATAAAGCGTACGCCCCAAACCCTATGTCTGTCGTAACTGATTGTAATGACAATTGGATTATTTACTTTTTTTGGGGGGAAGAGAATAAGGATTGTTATTTAGCATCATCTATAATTGATGACCGCAGTGTTGCTTTGGCAATAATTAAACAGTTCGTACTTGCTGAAGGAAGAACTTATTTAGAGTTACTCGGAAAAAATATAACATATCAAACGGATTTACCCAAACCACTTACAAAGAGAGCAAAGCTTCTTGAATCCATACCCGAAGAGGTTGATGATAGAATGGGAGACATAATCGATGATATGACTGAAAAAGAATTGTTTAACATGTCAATGCGCAGAAGATTAAAATTAGCGAAAAATATTGTTGGGGTAGAGGAACATCCAGCTATAGATCAGTTGATTAGGCAGTTTAGCGATAATTATGAGAATCCACCATCACCGATAATGTTCACATGATGTGAATATTCTTTTATTGATTTATTCATTTTCAATGGCTTTCTAGACTTAATATAAATAAAAAATGATCGAGCTATGCATTTTTTTTTTGTTGATAATCGAACCAATGTTTATCTTGCGTGGTTTGCGTGTCAATATTTTAATTCAGATGTGATAAGGTTGCGCGTGATCGTGCTTAAAGCAATTCTTTAATCTGTTAATCGGATTTAATTTTCAACTGAATGATTAAAAAATTCTTAATTTCATTATTAATTGTTGTGGATGATATTTGAAACAAATTCTTTGATTTTTAGTAGCTACAAAACAAGTTTTATTAATTGGTTTTGTTGTTCGTTTCGTAAAGTAAAATAAAATTGAACGAAAAAATTTACCATATATAATAAATCAACCGCAAGCAAAGGTATTGGGTATGATGAAGAAGCATATTATACGTTGTGACTAGAACTCTAACATAGATGAAATAAAAAGCTATTTTTGGTGCAATTGAAAGACGTGCTAGTATTATTGCATAACATATTCCCAACGATATCTATTAATTCCAGTAACACGCCGTGCTTCAGCTATGGATGGAAATTCTTGGAAAGACCCATCATCAAAAATCTGCTTAACACCACATTGACGCTGAAGCCCGAGGCGTACAGCATGCTAAGAGTTTTCTTTTTATGAACATCATTCAAGATTAGATGTTTTATTGTTTGTTGAATCCCCGTTAATATGATTCATATATTCTTTACCTTCTCTAGGGCAAAATGCTAATGCAACCAGGCGATGGACACGATATTTTTCTCGAGCGACTCTAAGATGTCCTGCATCTAGAGATCTTTTTGAGATTAAACCGTTGGGTAACTGAATCTTCCCTAAAGATGAAGCTTTGAATTTTCGGGAATTAAGCCTTCTCTCCATTCTTCATCTGGATCTTATTCTGTGATCTTCATAATACATCCAACGCCACCCCCAGTAGTATTCAGCTTTTTGCTACAACATTAAAAGATATGAGGCCCTGAAATCTTAAGTGTAGAACTTGTAAATTTCGATCAGACATATCTTCTATAGACTCTGTATCGAGAAAAAAATTCTGTTTACCATACCAAATGATCATTTTCGGCATCAAACATTTCAAACTTGAGTCAAGAAAATATTGATTATGTGATAGTCGAAGTTTTAAAAAAGGAAAATAGAATATGACATTGATGTCACGTCCGAATTTATACATTAATAAAGTTATTAAATAACCGATTTTTTGTAGATCCGAAGGGTCATTGCTTGCAATAAGCTTTACCGCTATTTAACTTGTACGTCTACATGAAACGTGCGGTGTCAAAATGAACTAACACCTACCAATTCATAACAGTTATCCGTTATCTAGCAGTTAACCTGCCTAATCGCACGTAAAATAAATCAAAATTTTGAATGGGATTCATCATATACAGTACATCACTCGCAAAATATGACGATTATAACACTCTCGCAGATACGGTCCAAGAACCAATTACACTAAAATTGAATCCAGATTTAAGCATATATATCGAACTAAATCTAATAGGTCTAATAATCTTAAATTTCATATAATCTTTAAATATGTCGAGAGCAGAACAAGATATAAATAAAAGGATTGCAAGAACTGGTGGACGTAATGTTCTTAATATAATTATCGATGCTGAGAGGCCTTATGATTCTATTAGTTTAATATTTGATGGTGAAACACCTATTCAGTGGGCATGTCGTGTTAGGATGTCTCTTCAAGAGTTATTAGGTCCAGGAGGCCCACGTTGTACCTATCACCAGTATTGCCTTCATGCCTCATACACCCAAGGTGCAAATTTTGATAAATATAATTATAATAGAGGTAGACTATATGAAGATGGTACTGCAATATGTTTCCGATGTCTGAAATAATATCATTGCGAGTTGGAATCCCGGCTAAGGTTTCTCTGCCCCTATACCGCTCGAGTTGTGCACTTTGTTTACTCACTTTTGATATTTGGTTTTTTATTCTATGAATCTATCAGCCAACAAAGTTATATTATCCTAATATATTTTCGAAAGGTTAAATTATTTTTTTCAGCTGGTACATAGCGATATCAAAAAAAATACATCGATTTTTAGTCAAATATATAACAAAAAACACGAACTTGATAAATGAATAATTTTGGGCCCAAATGTAGTAATCTGCAGTAAAATATTATAAGAAAAATGATAGGAACTCTACATTTTTGATATCATGTTTTCGGGTATGTTTTTGGTATACATTCGGGATATGTAATCGGGAATAGTCTTCTGCAATAATATATTATAAGAAAATAGCAGAAGACTATACTTTTTTGATGATATGTTTTTAGGTATATGCTTGATGGTATATTTTTATGATATGTTCTCAGATGTAGTCTTTTGTGATATATATATAATAAATATGGTAGAAGACTATTGCAAATATATACAGTATATACTTCAAGGTGTAGTCTTTTGCAGTATATATAATAAAAATGGTAGAAGATTATACCTTTTGATGATACAGTATGTCTCTGGGTATGTGATCAGGATATTCAAGTGCAGTAATATATTATAAGAAAAATGGCAGAATAATACTCTTTCAATGATATGTTTTCGAGTATATAGCATTAGATATATTTATAGTTATAAACTCATCATCTTCTTATATATTATAAATGAAATCGAGTTAGATAACATGTTATATATCCGCCCTCTTATGTGTTAGAAGTACTAGCTCTGCTATATATAATATATCCAATAGCATATTAGATCACATAATCAATAACAAAACCTGATGGCATTTACACAATAATATAACTGAATAGCATAGCTGTTAGCAATAACCAGATAGCATAACCGGATAACATAATTCGATATGTATATAGCAATTACGTGTTATATAATGTATATTTGATAAAGTATATTTGATAGCACATTTATAGCATATTCAATAATATATTTGCAATAAACCCAATAGCATTTATGTGATATATTTTGTATAAATATTTGATAACATATACTCAATAATATGTCTCGATAGCATAACTTGATAGCGTGTATATAGCATATACAATAACAATTATGCAATGCATATTTGATAGCATTTGCGTGATATATTTGCCTTTGCAAATGATAACATAATCGTAATCAAACTTGTGATAAAGCCAACCTGGTAACATAACTTATCTCAGCTATTTTATTGCAATGGAAATCAGTTACTATCACTAAACTGGTATACAAATAATGTTATCAAATTTAGATTATAACCTAATTTGGAAAATTTTTTTTAGTGGAAATCAATTAGAAACACTAAGCTGACATACAAAAATTTATATATATGATTAAAACATTATCAGGAAGTTTTTTAGAGAGTTATTTATCAATAGTCAATCAATAATCACTAGTAATTAATTATAATTAATTGATAAGTATTGATAGTGGTACATTATATTGATTAATATCAAAAAAAAAAATTGTTTATAATTGATTTACAGTATATCAATATTAATATAAATTGTATTTTATTTGATAAATAGGTTTCAATTTTTAACAATTAATGTTATGTATTGTTATAAAACATTATAATTAATTTGAATAGTAATTGATTTTATTTGATTTAATAGATTAAAATTAAAATATATAATTATTTACTAAATATTTATTTGTTTTATCAAATCTTGAAACTATATATGCTTTTATCAATACTATCTATTGGTATACAACTATACTGTTCAAATAATTCTAATTTTTGATATTCTCACAATTCATTCTCTTCTTGATACCAACAAATATAAACAAGTTTAAATAATTTGCTATCTTCAGATTTATAAAATTTAAATATCAACATTATTTAAATAAAATATTAAATTAATATAATAATTTTTTTATTTGATATTAATTTAATTTAATTCAATTGCTTATCAAACTATACCAATCAATTTTCTCATATTTCATTTTTTTTTACTTACAATAACATTAGAAAAAGATGGTTTTCCATGAAGATTTAATGAGGAATGGATAATATCATTACTTTCCAATATTGTTGAAAAAAATATTTCTAATCAATAATTTTTATCAATAGAATCAATTGATTCTTTTTCATGAAATTTATCAAAACTTGTTATTAAGGTATTAAGTAGGGCTCAGAAAAGTACTGAACTGGTATCAAAATGGTACCAATCTATAGTAAATTTAATATATGGGTTGTGATCTACTTAAATAATTCTATAATAAATTTAAGTATCAAATTGATATTGAAGTAGTATCATTAGGAGCCCTAGTATTAAGTCTTTTAATTTGTAACAAATCCAAATCATCTTTATTTTTTTGTATAAAGTAATTTAAATCTTCCAATTTTAATATCTACAAAGATTTATAAAATTCTATAATTTGTTAATATTTTTTAGAAACTTCACTTTCTATTAATTTCTTTTGTTTAATCTAAAACAATTAATTATTAAATTTTAATAATAAATAATAAAAATTAAAAAAGATAAATTCATAATTATACCATTTTTAATATCTGTCTTATATAATCTTTTTTATTAAACATTCAATATAAATTTTTAATATATATTTTGTAAAGAGTTTCATAGGTCTCTATAGTTATACTATTTATTGCTCCATATTCTTTTATTATAGGTATTAAATAATAACACCAGGTATAAAGCTTAGATAATTGCAATTTACTTTGTAAATATAAAGCAAATATTTCAACAAATTCTTAAGCCTAATCATTAATAAATATCTATAATAAAAAGTATTATTAATTAAAACAAATGTGATTAAATTTTTATAGTCAATACTATAAAACTCTTTCCCACATCACGCATTTTCAGAAAAAACTACCATATAAGAAAATAAAAATTTTGTCTTCAAAAAAATCACCCAAGGACCCTGGGGGGTCTTCCCCCCCAAGGCCCGCCTTAGCAATCATGAGTTCATCTTCTTGGATGTCCTCATTACTGATATTTCAAACCTACAAGCAGTCATAGTTAGGGCTCCGAAAAAGTACCGAACTGGTATCGAACTGGTATCGAAATGGTACCGATCTATAGTAAATTTAATATATGGGTTATGACCTACTCATATGTTTTTATAATAAATTTAAGTATCGAACTGGTATCGAAATGGTATCGAAGTGGTATCGTTAGGAGCCCTAGTCATAGTCTATAAAAACACAAAAACAAACAAGATTATTGCCTCCAGTCCAGCTACAACTATCAAACTACCACTACTAGATAACTATCCACAAATTTGGCTCACTCCTGTACGCTCCACTATCGACGGACCTGAAGCTCCAAAAATAATTGCTGCCTCCTTTAAACCCTACAGGAAAAGCACCTTCTCTTCTCCCACAACTGCCGTTAACATATCTCTTCTGGACCCCATGACAGCTGACGCATTAAACCTATTCCTCGGATTTCAAAACATATTCGATATCACGGACAGCGACAGATTAGAAGTGATGAAAGAAATAAGCAGACTAAATCTCAATTACAAGCTCTACATATCTTGGAACAAAATCGATATTCAATTTGACAACATTGAGAACTTTTTTTCTCTAATTCAAAAAACCAAAGTGTCCAAACCCCCTCCAAACACACCTGCACCCAATGAAACAATGAGCAAAAACAATGATATGCAGGATGATTGTTCTCCCCCTGCAGATCAGGAACACGACACCGCAACCCCCAACACTGGTACCAACACAGCAGCACAACATACAGATATGGAAATTGATGAACAGAACACAAAGCCAAGCCAATCTGAACTAACCAACTCCCAGTCCTTCACCAACCTAACCTCCTGGGCAGACGAAGTCAATGAAACAACAACGGAAAGATCATCAACACCTTCCACCATCGAAGGGGACATCAGAAAAGCCAGTTCTCTGGACGAATACTCCAAGATTCTTGAACTATGCAGAGAAGTTGACAAATGTGGCAGAAATATAGACGCAATTATTCAATGGTTCCTTGACATAAGAGAAGAGGGCCCATCTGAAATAAAGCCAACAATCACAGTCATCATGATTAAACTCGCATACAGAGATTGCTCCTTTTTCAGAACATTCGCAAGGGATACACTTTTCAAAGGCAAACACCAAGTCAAATACAAGAATTTAGAGAAAGGGTTTCATAGTAATTACCTTAAAGCAAACAATATCGGATATATTAACAAATCAACAAAAAAAAAGTCAGAGCAATTATCAACAAAGCCCTTTTCATTACATATCTTAAGTCCACTGACCTCACAATCCTCAAACATTGGCAAATAGCCCAAATCCTTGAATTCGGCTTTAACTTCTTTATTGACTCCACAGCTGAGAAAATCGACTACAAAACTCTAATCCAAAAATGTGAGAAAGCAATTAAAGACAAACTCCCTGCTCTTCTCACCCTCCCAGAACTCGTCCCATCCTTAATCAAAATTAAACTCTCAAAAGCCATTCCAATAGCGTTTCCATGATACACAGCTGAAGTAGTTGACAGCCTCAAAGCTTTCTACAACTTTGACCGACTTCCTGAATCTTACTTCGTGCAGAGGCCACTATTACCTAATAACTCAGCAGACCTCAATTCTGAGGTGAAGAACCTCTTTCCCCTCACCAAACGCAGTGACCTCAGGAATCTAAGAGACCTTACCGACAAATTAAGGAACCACTACTATATTTCTTCTAAGCTACCTGATTCATACTTCAAGCTCCCTCCGCCAAAAGAAGCCTTGCCGTCATCATTCACAGAACTACTCTCTAATCTCACCTGCCACTTCCCAGTAGAAAATGACCCAGAAAAAATTTGCAATGTGGCTCAACTTCTTAGAGATAACAACTTTGCAGTCTGTCGTCTTCCCATGGATTATATTCAAGTTAAGCGCCCGCTCCCACCGGCACTCTGGTTCAGTGAAAACAACTCCATCTCTCTGCCAATTAAAGCTCAAGAGAAAGTTAAAGACTTTATCACAACACTCAAGCACAAATTCTTCTTCAAGCTACCCCTAGATCCCGAATGGATCAATACAGATCTAATCCAGGATGAAAGATTCCACATCCCTGAAAAAATTGAAACACTCAAAGAACAACTCAATATCACAGAAGAAGATCTCCATAGAGACTCGCCAACACACCCACAAACAATCAAAAAAATCAAGGAAACATACCAAGGTTAAATCCCCAGGGAATGGATCACACCAGTTCTTCCACTTATACCATCTATAGAGGAAGCTAACAACCACCTGAAGCAAATCGATATTAATATCACCTTGCCACTCATTGAAGACCAGTACCTAGTCGCAGCAATAAAACTACTCAAACACCACTTCCACTTCAACATTCTTCCCGCCACCTTTATTATCAAAAAAGAGTCACCTGATCCAGGCTTGACCCTTCTTCCATGCCTCTTTTAATTATGACGACATCCACAACTAACTTAATACCCTCCCTTGTTACAACACCCTCACATTCTAATTTCTCACCAACTATTAAAAACCTTCTCACAATTTCAATACTCAATGTTAGAGGCCTCAATCAAAAAAGCAAGTTAAACGAAATTATTGACGCCATCAAAAACGAAAGAGCAATCTTCTGCTGCACTGAAACAAAAATCTCATTCAACAACCAGCTACCAAACAGAATCAGAGACAAAATCATTATAGCAAGCAAACCCAGCCCTTCAGCCAGCAACGGTACTTGCTTAATATTTTTCTCAAACATCTTATGCCACATTTTCAAAACCTATACGAAAAACGAATACTGGTGTGCAACCCACTTAAAATTTAAACCTAAAGTAGACATTATTATAGCTGCAATTTATCTACCACATGACAGAGCAGACCACCTCACAGCCGTAACATCCCTCAAGAGATTTCTCAACAACCACAAAACTAAACATCTAATTATCACTGGCAACTTCAACTCATATCCAAAAGATGCCCCATCCACCAATGTCCCTACCATACCCCATAAGCAACAAATCTACAAATTCATAGGGAACTTAATTGATATTGCCAAAGTCACCAGCAAGTAACACCAATACACACATATCACAAGCACTAGTGCCTCAAGGCTGGACCAGATCTGGATCTCAGTAAATCTAGCAAGCAAAGTCTTAAGTTACAAAGTATCTGACCAGTCATTCATCCCCACAGACCACAAAATGATCACTGTAATGCTCGACTGGTTTGAATACAAACCAGATCATATCTCCTTTACTACTAAAACTTATCAATTTGACAAAGCAAACAAAGAGCAGATAGAAGCCATGCAGGAGTCTATCGAATTGGCCTGCACAGGAGCGAATAACCTCTCCTGGGAAGAAATTAACTTAATTTTTAAAGATGCAATGAATAGTAACATCCCCATTAAGCAACAAATGGTACCTACATCGCCGGCGAGGGCATTCTCTGAATTCGACAACAACATTAAAGCAGCAAAAAGGGCAATAAACAACATCCGCAACAACAAAGCATCCAGCAAGCTCCCACATATGAGCTCAACGATCCACAGAAACCTTACCAACCAACCTCCCTTCATTAAAACTCACAGAAAAGTCATTAAAGTTCTCTCGAATGAGAAAATGGAGAAAGCAAGGCAACTTGCAGTCGATGAGATCCGAGATCGCATAGAAAAAAACTTCTACAAATTTTGGGAAAAACCAAAAGCAGCAATCAAAAAGGCCCTAGGAGACCTGAAACCATCCCTAGATCTTTCTATCCTATCGAATGGTGACAAACTTCATGACGATCCTGACAAACTTGATGAAATTATTATTAACCACTTCAAAAGTATCTTAAGTATCAAGCCCTTTAGCCTTAATCAACCGTGGACATATGAATATTTCCCCAAAGACTCACTTCCTACTAACATCTTTGACAAAGCAATAATGGAAATTATTCTGGATGAAATCAATATCACACTTGCCAATCTTCCTAAAAAGAAGTCACCCGGCCTAACTGCAATACCATATGAACTCTGGATAAACCTGGGCCCCTTTGCAAAATCGCACATAAAAAAACTCTTTAACTCAATCATGAACTCTGGCAACCCCCAATTCACTGAAAACACTCAATTGTGACTCTACTGCCAAAAAAAATTGTCTGGTTCCGCGAACTAGCCGATACCCGATCAATTTCTCTTATCGAAACCAATAGAAAAATCTATACTAAAATTATCAACAACAGGTTGTCCGAAATCATCTGCAAAAACAAAATCCTGTCTGAAAACTCCTTTGCAGGAATCAAAAACCAAAGCACCATGGAACCTATAGCGATAATCTCATTTGAACTTGAAGCCTCAAATAATCTCAACAGAGAACACTGGATCGCCTCCTTTGACATCTCCAAAGCCTTCAACTTTGTAAACCTTGACAGTCTGGAATTGGCCATGAAACGAATCAAACTTTCTTCACAAATAATCATCTTCATCTTAAACCTTCTCCAAAACCGAAAATTGAGTTTTATAACATACTACAAACTATCCGACCCAATAACAGTAAACAATGGATTAGACCAGGGGGAAACCTTGGCACCTCTACTATGGACTATCTTCTATGACCCAATGGTAAACAAAATAACAAAGCAGCTTCCTGACAAAGCGAGAGTCCTCACATATATGGATGATACAGCAATCTTAAGCAACTTCCTACAAAATTTACAAGAAGCAACTGACATATTCTGCTCCTTTCTCAAGTTAAACCATATCAAGTGCAACAAGAAAAAAACAGACCTTATAACAAACCTCAAACCCCTACATCCAAATAGACAGAACTCACTACAAGTTGAAGACGAACCAATCCAAGCTAAACTATATAATGAAGCGATCAAATACCTCGGCATCTTCCTTTCAGGAAAATTCTCTAATCTATCAACTCGAAAAGCCCTTAATGAGAAAATAAAAAAGTTCACTTCAGCTATAACAAACCAAAAGTTATGGAACGGGCAAATCACCAAACAAGTATCCCACTGAATCATTCCTGCACAGCTAGAATATGCTACACATATTTCCTTCGCAATGAGCACCGAAATAAACTTCCTTCAAGCCAAACTTAACAAAGCAGTAAAGTCAAAACTTAGTGTCGAACGAACAATCTCTAACAAGGTTACCCACTCCAAAGCAGGCCTCAATATAGTTAACTTGAAAAATAGAAGAGATACAGTGGCAACCAAGCTCCTAGTCTCAAGACTTGCCAACCCAGCAACCTTTCAGTCTATTAAACAAGAAGTCATATCAATACAAGCTGCACATGCCATTTGGTTATGTCCCATCTGTTACCCGCACTTATTTAAAAATTCGTGGTTAACACAAGCGGCCAAAACTGCTATCAAATATCACATCAATATTTGCCCAAACCCATGCCCATTTAGCAACTCCAATCATGAACTTTCAATTGGCCGGCTTGCAAAAATCAGTAAAAAAATAGCTCTTTCTCTCTATTTCGCCAACTTCAAAACTCTCCCCAACATACTTGTCTTTAACAAGCCTTCTAAACTTACTTGGCAAGAACTTCATACTCACAAAGGTTTTATCACCAGGGGCCCCATACCTCAGTGGTTTACCAGTCTAACTAACACTTCACCACCAGTCATTGGCAACACCTTACCCGTACCAAATCCAAGTTCCAGATTTTGATGCTTCCTTGAAAACAATCATCTAAACTTTATTAAAGTAAGGCGCAATGCCATAACCCAGCCGTCAATTACCGGAAGGCACCACATACTGACTCCAGGCAACAAACACATTATAATCTGCACCTGTCCAACACAACCATGCTTTAAAAGCATGCATCTAAGCCAACTCAAGTCAGCATGGACCACAAAATACAACGACCATCATGAACTCCTCAACAATACTGACAAACTGAAACTAATTCTCACTCCTGTATCTACATGCACCCCCTAGTTAATAATTCAACCACTTTTAACTAATAACCAACCACTATCTCACTCCACTATCACCATATACTCAAACATCACGGAAGTTCAAACTAGTACCCTCCTGCTCTCATACAGTAACAACTCCAACATCTGGGCAAATTTCTGGCCAATTCTTCTTCAAACAGTGAACAACTCCGGATTTGACGCTCGCATAACCTGCAAGGTACCATCGATACCCGTTCTTTATATCCTCGAGTACATCAATAGACAAGTCAAAGTCCCATTCTTCAGACTGATCAGCAGTATCAACAGAGAAACTGCTTTTAAAAACATTACAGTCACATGGAACACAATCAAACTCAAGCCTAATTCAACACCTCGAGCAGCACCTCTCCAAACTCCTCCTGTAATTCCACCTCTATTCTTCTCACCCTCACTTCTCATTAACAACACTAATGTAACAAGCATAACCCATTGGATTAAATTCGTGAATATTTACTCAAACCTTTATGATTTAACACTTAGTCAATTAGCAATCTATAAACCCACCACATTTGAACAATTTGAAAATATTACCAGTGCCAATAAAAAACTCAGGAAAAGCGACTTAACTAAATATAGATCGCTCTCTATCTTCCAAACCAAGCTCATAGCAGATCAGCTTCCCACAAGATCTAAATTGCACAAAAGGTATCCCACTCTCTACCCAGATAGCATCTGCCCAAGATGTGACGTCGAAGAAGAAACTCTTAGTCACCTCCTGAGTTGCATACATGGCAAAAAATATCTTATCAAAAAAAAGCAAAAGCTTATTGACCTGGCCCAACAAAGCCAGCAAGATCATAACTCAAGGGTTAGTCACCACACTCAATCAATTAGCGCCATGGCTGTTACTGGTCAGCATATATTCCAAATGTCTATTGACATCTTCCAATCCCCATTTGAAGGCATTACCAAAAACAAGGATGCCATATCAAATAAATCACTGAAAATCATATATAAAATTTAGAAACAAAGATCTGAAACCGCTAACACCTCTTTCTCAGCTGGCATAAAATGGAAAAAAACTAAAACAGTAAACCCCCAGCCCCAATCAAAAAATACCGAAAGCATATTTTCAACTATTATCGACATATTAAAAGTCAACCACTTAAATACCAACAAACTTATATTTTTCTCCACACCATCAACATTGTTCTGAATGAGCACAAGCCATTCAGCATTAGTAGTGTTCAATCCACTTACGCAGTGTAAATTGGTTCTACTAATTTGTTGCAATAGGCTACAATTAATTTATATAATGTAAAGATTGTTTATGTACTGATTATAAACTTAAGTTTAATAAAAATCGCGCATATTATGCTCATTGGCAATAAAAAAAAAAAAAAAAAAAAAAAAAAAAAAGAATTAATTTTTTTTTGTTTTTTTTAAAAAAATAGAAATAATAACAAGATTTAGGTTTTATTTCAATCTGATAACAAGTTAAATAATAATATTTATTTTAAAAATAGTTGAAGAAAGGAATCTTAAAACCATTCACTAATAAATAAAAACAATAATTTTAGAAAATATAATTTGAAAAAAAAAATTAATAATAAAAAATCAATATTTTTTATAGTTAGAAGTCTTTAAATATAAAATTTCAAAAAATAATTTTTTGAAAGTACCTTTAAATATTTTTAAATATTATTTGTATTAATAGAAATTTAATAGTTTAATTAATTTTTTTTAAATGCTAAGTGAAGTCTTCCTCAAATAGTTTAATTAATTATAAAAGTAAAAAATAAATAATTATAAAGAATTTAAATTTTTGTTTATTAAAATTATCTTTTTAATAATAGTTAAAATAAATAATAACTTTTTTTCTTTTTTCTTTTAATCTTTTCTTTTATATATACTTGTATTGTTTTTATTTATTTATTTTTATTTATTTATTTTTTTTATATGGTTTCAATATAAAAAAAATAATACAATTTGAATTTATAATTATAATTATAAAGATAGTCTACAGATATTGATTTTATTTAAGATTTTGAATTCTAATTCTTTTTATTTGAAAAACAATATTATTACTTCTATAAATTGTATTTAAAGACTTCAGCTATTAATAAATGAGTTGGATTGAAGAAAGTTTATACTTTTTATATACAGTATTTTTATACTTGTAATGGCTCTTTATAATTAAATAAATAAGGATTTCAATTTAATTATATTTAAATAATAATAATTGTAATAATAAATCATAAAATATATCTTATTTTAATATCTTTTAAATTATAGAATATTTTTTTTATAATATTTAAAAATTTTTAACTAAAAAATTGCTCTTATTTATTTTTTTAAATATTCAAAATATTTTTTTAAAAATGTACATAAATATTAATTTTAATTATCTATATATTAAAAAAATTGAGCGACATCAATCAAGCTGTGGCACAGGTGGCGTATGTTCTTATATGATACATATTAAATTAAAAAATATACTAAGATATAATATTAATTTAAAGACCAAAACATTATTATATGCATGATAAAGAATACGTGATACTTATTCTATACTCAGATTGATCACTTTTTTTAATATGTAACGTT
>CAJVPV010000764.1:0-19064 GCA_910591835.1 Acaulospora morrowiae | reverse complement strand
TCTGGTAATATTTTTAATTGTTCTGGTGATTGTGTTATCTAAGATTTGTTTGTTCCATTGGGGTATCCATTTGAGCTATTGATGACTGATTGGTTTAAAATCTATATTGTTTTTTGATTCTTGACAAGCTTCTTTTGCCATCCAATCTGCTTGATCATTGTCAGGGTCGTGACTGTATGCTTTAACTTTAATCCATGTGACTTTGATTTTTTGGAATTGTATGATATATATAATTGTATTGATTATGTTACTATTTTGTAATGTTCTGAGGTGTTTCACATCTGTAGTTGCTTTGTTAATTGCTGCGAGTGCTGCTTGGCTATCGCTGCATATCATTATATTACTTCCTGCTGATATTGTAACTAGAGCTGTTGCTATGGCTGCCAACTTGGCTCTGGTCGATGATGGAAAGGATGTAATTCTTCCTTTGAAATTTGCATTAGGGCAGTTAAGTGTATACCATGCAAATCCCATGTTTTTGTATCTGTTAAGTAAGCCATCTGTATATATAGTGATTGGCTTGTGGTAATTGAGAATGGATCTGATGTTCGCGAGTTGTTGTAATGTGCTACTGGATGTGTTGATGAATTCCTTGATTGTTTGTATGTTGGCCAGAGTTTGATCCATATATATCGTTGGAATTGGAGTATATTGGGGTCTTGTGAATTTGTTTGTGATCATTGAGTGGAGGCTGCCCGATGACATTCTGATTCTATGTTATAGTTTGTTGTCTGTGTTATCTCTGGTACTAGTGCGGCTCTTATGTACTGGTATACATATCAGACTGTTGGGAGCCACTAAAAAACATTATCTATTTATTTATTAGTATATTATATTGTATATATTTCAAAAGAAATAATATTTTTTATATGTTTTTACAATGAGTTAAATACTAACTTGCTTATAGTAATTATTTAATTTATTTTAAAAAAAATTTAATTAGTATAGCTATTAAACAATGCTGAGTAGCTATAAATAATTATTTAAATTGAAAGAGATAACTTTATAATATTTAGAAATAATATTAAAAATATATAAAGAATAGTTGAATTTGTTTTGAATAATGTTTCAGTAATAAATGTTAAAATATCTATTATGAAATTGTTTTTTTATGAAAATATTGATTTATTTGTGTTATAGAAATTTTTACTTGTATTATATTTGAGTCTTGATTTTGTTTCACTTAGAACTTCTAACAATATTATTTAAATATTATTTTGATATTAGTTTAATACTTAATTTTATGATAAATTTATATAAGTAGATTATAATCTATATATTAAATTTATTATAGATTGATATTATTTCAATACTACTAAGATATCAGTTCAATATTTTGGAGCTATAGTTTTATTTTATACCTATATATAATAATTTGTTTACAGTATTACATTATGATTTTTTAATAAGATTATAAGAGTAAGTTAAGATTACAATTAATATCTTGGATCAGATAGTATAATCTAAAATAGAATGAATATTGAATGAGATTTCATATATATATTTTATTGTCTATCATATTGTAAATATGAATGGAGAACTTATATTTGATATTAATATAAAGTTTATAATCTATATTATTTGCTTGGCTTTTTTGTTAACTAGTAAGCAATTAAATATGAGTTTGATATTTTCAGTATAGAGATTGTATCTGAAGCAATAGAAGTCAATATATTGGTTAAAATATAATTGATGAAGAAATTATTGAATAGGAATGATTCCTGATAACAGTTTGATTTTAAATGCAATTAGATTACTATATTGATTGTTGTGAAGACTTTTGATAAATCTATTGAATAAAATGAGAATTTTAAGATCAAAATATAATATAATTAGCTGAATGTTTTGAATATTGAAGAGCTTTTACAAATTATGTATATTTTGATAATAATATAAATTTTTTTGTATCATTTTATGCAATTCCCAAGATTGGGATTGTTAATGGCATTATTTTCTAAAAGATATAGTAATGAGCTGTTTCAATGTATGAATTTTATGAACCTTGATTTGGAATTGGATCTAGTCATGCTAAGAGTAATGGTTTTTTACATTGCTATCACAATTGATTCTTGATATTATTATGGTAAAATTAATTTTTATCTTTTTTTTGAAGAACTATGTATTGGCTAAATTACTTTTCAATTGTCTCTGATTTTGATAATAACATTGAGAGAGCACTATTGAACTATGTTAAAGACTACCTGTAGTAAATTTACAATTGGAAGTTCTGTATTGGTTAGTTTTATTAGAGTGTCATTAATGATTATGTTACCCTTTAGAAGTTACATGTAATATAGGTTGCATGATTCAATATCTTAGAGTAGTGATGATTGGAGGATAGATTTGTTTTCTATTGAAGAACTTGCCAGTTTTTAAATGCTATTGCAAAGGAGATATTTAAAGGTCAGAGTAGGTTTGTTGTTTATTCATGATAAGAATGTGCCTGGACTTGAAAAGTATATTGTATATACATTGCTGTGATATGATCCAAGAGGGTAGCCTGAGCATTTGATAAGACAATGGGTTCCTTGCTCAATAATCTTCATTTGGTAGTACAAAATGAATGGAAAGATAGGTTAAAGTTGTTCAAATAATTCATTCATAAAATTTTATTCATCGAGATTAGATGGAAATTTATACAGTGCATATATTGCAAACTTAGGTCTTTTGATGTCGGCTGATACGAAACCTGAAGGAGTTTATGATATTTTACCATACATAGCACCAGAAGTTCTCCGTGGTGATTCATATACCTTAGCATCAGATATTTACTCATTTGGCATAATTATGTGGGAAATTTCTTCAGGAGAAGCCGTTTCTTTTAACCCTGAATCTAGATTTCAATTTCAAATTCAAATATGCAACGGCCATCGCCCAACTATTGTTGAAGGTACACCAGAATGTTATATAGGTCTCATGAAAAGATGTTGGGATGAGAATCCAAAGAATCGTCACTTGCTGAAGAAATTTATAGAATTTTTACAGAATGGCAAGTTGATTTTAAAGTTTTGGCGGAATTAATTAAGTATAATGAAATATCGAGAAATATGAAAAATCCACAAATACAAACACACCCTAAACAGTTTATGTAAGAGAATTCATCTCTTACACCAAGTTAGATTGCCAAGGTAAATAATTTGCACTATCAGCTACTTATTCTTTTCTTTACCTTACTATTTTTTTTTGTCATATGTAATAGCATTGTTTTGTATTATAGACAGTCAGCAACTTGAAATGATAGTGAAAGATTGTCCTTAGGAAATGACCGTAAATAACAATACTATGACGTATAAATTATAATAATGAATGTCTTTGAATGCTTGGTACTCAAATTTATTATATCGTTTATGGCTAAATAAAATACCTTAAAATTTTTGTCACATATTAATTACAAAAGAATAAATTGAAAGTTTCATTATAAACATCGATATTCTTTTGTTTTAAAAATAATAAATCGAATGTTTTATTATAAACATCGTTTATATAAAATTGTATATCATTTATTTTATCGCCTGATTTTATGTTTTAAGAAAACACGTCGAAAAAATAAACCCAAATTAAGATAATGGATGGTATCTACCTTAAAAAAGTTATTTGATTGCAACATTTTTTTATAGAAGACGTCTATAGAAATAAATTAGACAATCGAAATTTTTAAAAGTTTTATTATTTCTTTATGAAATACACAGTATATACAGTGGTGGCAATAAATAATGGCACTTTTTTTTTTTTTGTAAATTTTATAATTGGCGTTTAACTTATGTTACACTAATGATAAATTTAGCTAGAATAAATTATTTTAGAATGTTTACTAATTAAAAAATCTAATTTTGGTATCACACGTGTTGCACATGGTCTCCTCCGCAGAGCGTCGTTCCGTCGTTTCGTCCTTGTGGAAGCGAGGATATAAAAAAGTCGCCGAACTCCAGAAATTAACCGGATACCCCAAAAGAACACTATTTAGATGGGCTTCTCTACTTGCTGAAACAGGTGATATAAAACAAAAGAAACGTTCAGGCCGTCCAAGACTTCTTGACTCAGGGCAACGAAAATACCTTGGTCAGATTGCATCAAAAAAAAAATGTGCCACAAGCAAAGAACTCACAGATACTCTCAAAAAAACTTACCCCAACCTTAGTATTTCACCGCGGGCGGTCAGAGATAACCTCCAAAAACTCGGATTCAAAGTTTGCATTCCCCGTACAATTCCCGTTCTAAAAAAAAAAGATAAGCTTCGTCGGCTTTCTTGGGCAAAGGCACACTTGAGGAGACGATGGAACCGAACCATTTTTTCGGACGAGTCGACATTTCAAATGTTTCGTAATACTATGCAGGTTCGATATAAGGCTGGAGGATCAAGGCCAGCTCGTGGAGTTGTCAAACATCCTTATAAAGTTCACGTGTGGGGTGCTTTTTGTATAAGCGGAACTGTAGGGCTTCATATCTTTACTGAGACGATGGATGGCGAGCGATATCGCAAAATATTATCAGAAAATTTATTTCAGAATGCACGCGATATATTAGGTGAGAAGTGGACGTTCCAGCACGACAATGATCCTAAGCACACTGCTAAGCTTACGGTCGCTCTTCTTCAGGATCATTGTCCGCGGGTGCTTGATTGGCCATCATCGTCTCCCGATCTTAATCCGATCGAGAATCTCTGGGCAATCATGAAAAAAAAAGTAGAAAAAAGGATAAGTACTTTGGTTCTACAAAAAAAATCTATAACGAAGGAGGTTTTTATATCGACAATCGAAAACGAATGGCAAAATATTGATGCAAATACTTGTTATAATTTAGTGAATTCTATGAGGCAACGTTTAGAGTTAGTTATTTCGAATAAAGGTGATACGATCGATTATTAAAAAAATGACACATTTCGAAGTATGTATATTTGGCTACCTGAGTTTAAAATTTTATAATTTTATAATAAAATTTAAGCGAATTAGAGCAAATTATATGAGTGCCATTATTTATTGCCACCACTGTATATGTGCGTGTTCCTTTGTTCTTTTTTTTAAAAAAATTTTTATTGAATTTTCGAATTTTTTTCAAATAGATTATTGTTTTATAAGTTATACTTGACCATATATGCAGCATGCATGAATAAATAAATAAATACTGTACATAAGTTATAAAATAAAAATTCTACACTAATACGTATTTTTTGCGCTGAAGGCATCGTTGTCTTTATGATTAGTTTGTATAAGTTTGCGCACAGCATGTAATTTTTTAAGCATAGCCTGTGCTTATTTAATATTTTATAATTTTAATAACAATTTTAATATTCGTATACTGAACATAAAATTTTTTATCAATAATGGTCATTACAAGTAAAATAACGAAGTAACTACGTATGTATTGTAAAATACAAGGTTGTGAATTCAGAAGTAAATAGTGTAAAAGTAAAAATGATTGTTAAATATTACATTAAACTGTGATTTTTGTCTGATATTTTCAACTTAAAGCGTTTATCGAACAAGACACTATCATCCGTTGCATTTCCCTACGGTAATCTAGTAGCATTCGAATATGCATTGTGATCTATTGCGTATATGCATTTTGTTAAAAAAATTCTGACTCCATTAATACATGTATACCTAGTAGTATTTACATTGTAAGCGATACTGCGCTTATAAGCCAGTATTAATAAATTTATAAATGCAAAACGAGAAATTTAAGAAACGTTTTGTGAATGATGCAGAAAAAAAAAAAAATCTTGCAAACAGATTTTACAAAATGTATCTAAACTGTGGATCTCTTCCACTCGCATGCTCAGAAGCTTCATGTTCTCGTTTTTCCACGTCCATTTCATCATGCGTTTGGATTTTCACTGTTTTTTCTACATCAACAGTTCTCGAATCACTTTTATCAATAGAGGTGGTATCATTCTTGGCAGCAAGGCTGATGAGATTAATACAATAATTAGCAATCTTGAAGATATTAAAGTTATTACAAAATATTAATATTAAACGCCTACGAATTCATTTTTTCGTTCTCGCGATGCAACATAAATCTCATGAATATCACTAAGATGACTGTGAGAGTCAATAACGATGCGATTAAAACGTTCGTTTTAACTGTAATTGCATGTGAGCGAGAAGAAAATTTAGCACAGAACCAACAAAGAATGAATTCGATAAATTTACCAAATCGGGGTCCATCTTTGGGCTGATATAACATCGATGCGATGATGCCTTCATGGAGTATATACAAATTAAGTAAATCGTCAAAGAATATTAGAAAAAAAATCATGATTTTTTTTCTTATTTACCTGAACAATTAGAAACAGTTATAATCATTGCAATGGCGATTGATCTTTTATCATGAGGATAAGAGTGAATGTTAAGGAACCATGCAAGTATTAATGGGATCATCGACCACACGCCTATTATCAACATACAAATATAAAGATAAAAGCCACGCCGAATATCGCTGATTTCAAGACTTACGATACTATTGATAAATACAAACGTACCGCTTGTGATAAAAAAAGTAGAAATATACTTCGCAACTTTGCTTTCAAGAGTCGCTAATCCGATGTATCCCACTATAGCCACTATCGTCGACGCGACAATATGCCAACTTCTCTCCTTAGTTCTATCTGAATGTAGTGCCACCATCAATGAAAATATCCATCCAAACAAATAAGGTGGTACTGTAAGCAATTGACTTTGCATGGAATTGAATCCCATGGAATGAATTAGAGTAGGCAGGTAGAGTGTGATGGAATGAAGCGCGATTCCGCCGCATATACCGGAAACCATGTTATGATAGACCTTCCAATCTTTAATGGACATCAAGAGACCACGATGAGAAAATTCTTTGTGAGATCGCGGGTTATGTAAACTGCCGTCGTCCTTACTCAAACGGGTAACGAGGTAGTTTTTTTCCTTCGGTGTGAGAAAATTCGCGTTTTCTGGAAAGTTTGGAAGAACAAAACTGTTGCAAAAAGAAATAGCGTAAATAGGTTAAAAAAATATTTGGATAATTATAATTAGGAAAAAGAATTCTACTTTACAATGCAACAAACGACATCAATAAAGTGCATAATCCTTCTATTAAAAATAACCATCTCCATCCCTCTAATCCGCCTGCATCTTTCATAACGTCAATAATTAGATATGCAAGTATTCCACTATATAAAAATAACAAGAATTATTAATAAAATCACATGACTTAAATATAAGAAAACGAAGTACGAAGATGAACATTACCCAAAGGCCCCGGCTAGGACGCTCCCGGAAAAAAATATAGAAAATCTGAGAGCGAATTGTGACCGTTTATACCACATGCTTAAAAGAAAAATTGATCCTGGTGCAAATCCTTTGAATAAATTCGTAATTAATGACGGAAATAAGCATAGAAAAAATTAGAAAAAACATAATTGTACTGTATACCGTACCAGCTTCGGTAATGCCTAACACAAATCTTGTCACAACTAAATCCGGAAATCTCTTTACCGCGGACATGCAACAGATTGCAATCGACCAAAGCATCATCAGAAAGGGAATCCATTTCGATGGTGTGAATTTTCCTATCACCTATTATGAAGGAAAACCTACAAACATAAACACAAAAGCTAATTTATTTCTTAGAAACGTATCTCATCTAATCTTACAATGTTTGATGGAACTTCCAACAAGACGTATCCAACGTAAAATGTCGCAAGCGAAATCTGGAATTGATCTGCAGTCAAACCTTATGTAAAACGTATTCACGTATACATATTTGAGTACCTTTGAAATTTTGAGAAGCATAGTATTCAACCAGCAGACTTACCAAGATCACGCTCCAATCCAGCCAACCTGGCATTTCCTATATTTATAATTAGTAAATACATTGCATTTTTTTTCAAAAAATTTTTTTTCGCATAATGCTTCAACACACCTATGTTTGTCCTATCTAAGCAAGCCAAAATATACATCACCACCAGCATCAACAGTAATCTTCGATCAACCTTTGCTATTAATTTTTTTTTAAACATTTTTTCCTCTGGAGGTTGCATAATAGGTGATAAGGTCTCCTCGGATTTCTCATCACGCGTTTTATTTGTCATATTTTCAAAGTTCCTCGTGACTTCTAAAAATACGAAACTTCAGTGTACTGTATATCAGAGCAACAATGCCGAATGAGTAAATACTGTACTTTACCAGAGGTAATTTCGATATTATCTCCATCGTCTGTTTTGTGAACGGTATGAGAATCTGAATTCATTTTTCTTAAAAATATATGGTCAATTTCTTCTCTTATTTATATACGAGACATTTATCATGTAAAAAATATCATTTTTAAGAGGGGTTAGACATTGCACGTGTGAAATTAGTCTTTACATCAATTTACTAACGTAACTTATATATTACTGTAAAATGGTAATTAAGCTCATGTCAGTTACGTTATCATATGTTACCAATCATTTAATAAGAATTATGTACTGCCTTTTTTTCAAAGATGTCATAATTACACCACAAGATATCATGTGATCCTTCTACTGTAAAATGCAAACATATATTCATACCAGAAGACTCTGAAAACTAATTATTTCACGTGGAATTAATGTGGAATTTACGTAACTTAAAGAGAAATACTAAAATACCATCTGTACGAGGAATAAGAATGTGTAACAAATGTGTGATAATAATTTCGTGCAAACTTTTGAGCACACAATGAAATTTACTACGCATTATGCGTTCTTTAATAAGGTCTTGTGTGTAGTATTTTTTATAACTGGCGTGAAAAATAATGTACTGTATCACGTGATTAATACGTAATTAGGAGAAAAAAGGGATGAACGAAAATGTATGGAATATATAAGAAACGTTCTTGACGTTGACCATTTAAATTACTTGCATTTTTCGGTGATTCCTTGAACGTTGGGAACGAAAGGTTAAGATTTTATTTTGAAAAATTCCGGTTTATTAAAAATCCCGATTGCTCGCTCTTTATTCATGGGACAATTATTACGATATGACAACTGTTGTCAGTAGGGTTCATTTTAAAAAAATAACCTGACTAAAAAGATTAAAAAAAAACCGTAGGGCTTACGAAAGAACCCCACTGTGATCTCGAATGAAGCACTGAGTATGAAAGTTGATTACGTATATTTTTTTATTAATACAATGTATATAATTTTATAAAACAGTAATCAATTATATTTATTTTTATTATTATAATAAATAAACTTTTTAAAATCCCATTATCTAATTTATTTATTTAGACATTTTGTAAAAAATTTTGCGATTTTACTATAAATTGCATTATATTTAGTCGTTTCTAACAGGTTTATTACTAAATTGGATCAATTGTCGCGTAACGATGGAACAAACAAGGTAGGCTTTAACGTGTGAGTTTTAATACATAATTCGATTTAGCAGAGTTTCTTAATTAATTCTGTTCAACTATTTCTTGACTGCAATTCTATTGTCAACGCTCCTAAGTTAATATTGGTTTTAGAAACATAAAGTCACTTTTTTTTGCGTATGTCTATCCTTCTACCCTAACGAGATATCCTAAACGCATTACGTATATTTTCTTTTCTATCTTTCCGTTATACCTACCACTACTTCCTTATTATCTGTTACAATTAAAACTAGTCATAATTACCACTATAACATAAAAAATAAAACAACTATTTCTCCTGCTACGTTAGTGGCAAAATCACGCTGCAATACTTTATTTCGATTATCTCGACCAACAAATGGCTAAGCTAATTCAATATGTGTTACTATTTTTTGAAATAAAAGAAATTTGAAGTTTAAATAAAAAATATGAATCATTCTTATTTATAAATAAGTGACAAAAATCTCGTGCCTATAGTTATCGAAATTTAATAATATGGTTATTTACGGAGAATACTCTAAGCATCATCTTCTACTATCATTTCAAGTTGTTGACTATCTATAATATATAAATAATGTTAAATATGATGACAAAAAGAAGAATAAAAGAAATATATTAAGTAGATAATAATATACATTATTTACCTTGGCAATATAATTTGGTGCGGGGAATAAATTCACTTGTATAGCTTGTTTTGGGGTATGTTTGTACATCAGAATTTTTCACATTTTTCGGCATTTCATCATACTTTGTTAATTCCGCCAAAACTCTAGGATCATTCTGCCATTCTGTAAAAATTCTGTAAATTTCTTCAGCATGTGGTCGATTCTTTGGATTTTTATCCCAACATCTTTTCATAAGATCTATATAGCATTGTGGTGTACTTTCAACAATAGTTGGGCGAAATCCGTTGCATATCTGAATTTGATATTGAAGTCTAGATTCGTGGCTAAAAGGAACGGCTTCTCCTGAAGAAATTTCCCACATAATCATGCCAAATGAGTAAATATCTGATGCTAAGGTATACGAATCGCCACGGAGAATTTCTGGTGCTATGTATGGTAAAACTCCACAAATTCCTTCTGATTCTGCATCAGTCGACATCAGTAGACCTAAGTCTGCAATATATGCACTATATAAATTACCATCTAATAGTATATTACCACTATGTAAATCTCGATGAATAAGATTTTGTGAATGGATTATTTGAAGGTCATAAGCAATACAAATTAACAACTTTAACCTATCCTTCCATTCATTTTGTACAATTAAATGAAGATTATTACGCAAGGAACCCATAGTTGCATAATCCATAACAAGAAAGTAACCCTTTGAAGCTTCATCTTTTGATATTCCGTATAATTTTAAGAATGTAGGGTTTTTATGGCCAATAATGCAGTATGCTTTCAGCTTCGTGTAAGAAAAAGATTAGGAAAAATTTAGATACTAAATTATAAACTACCGAAGTGAAAATTACCTCTTCTATAAACTCCTTATATCTATTTCTTGATCCATGTATCAACTTAAGTGCAACTTCTCTGTCATTCCAGTAGGCACGGAACACAGTTGCAAATCCTCCTTGTCCTATCTTCTCAATATCTTTAAATTCCTCATAAGGAATCCACTGTACAGTATACTTGGTTTTATCAAGCATTTTTTCAAGTTCTTTATCAATATCAGAGTTTTCAAGCATCGATTCATTTAAACCTAAAGGTTTAAATTATTAGACTTTGAATAAATAATTTTTAACACATAACATTATTATATTTACCCAATAATTGGCTTATTTCCCTAGTTACGGTATTTACATTATTAAATAATAGTAACCAAAATAAAATATTAAAATAAAATTATTTACCTTTGATACCAATGAACGGTCATTTGTAAAATTCTCGTCACCCCGTTATAACAACAAGCAAGTGCTGATATTCCTTTATTGTCTCCCATATCGGCTAATTTTTGAATATATTCAAATGCCTTATGCTTGTCCTTTTTAACTCCAGTTCCATTTGTGTAACACGAAGCAAGTGCTAATATTCCTTTATTGTCTCCCATCTCGGCTAATTTTTGAATATATTCAAATGCCTTATTTTCGTCCTTTTTAACTCCAGTTCCATTTGTGTAACACGAAGCAAGTGCCAATATTCCTTTATTGTCTCCCATCTCGGCTGATTTTTGAAAATATTCGAATGCCTTATGTTCATCCTTTTCGACGCCCATTCCGCAAATATAACAATAACCAACAATATTTATTCCATTTGCATGACCCATACCCGCTGATTTTTGATAATATTCGAATGCCTTATATTCATTCTTTTCAACTCCAATTCCGTTTTGATAACAATAACCAACATTAATTGTTCCCAATGCATCACCCATCTCGGCTGATTTTTGATAATATTCGAATGCCTTATGTTCATTCTTTTCAACTCCCATTCCTTTATAATAACAACTGCCAACATTATATGTTCCCGATGCATCAGCCATCTCCGCTGATTTTTGACAATATTCGAATGCCTTATATTCGTTCTTTTCAACTCCAATTCCGTTTTGATAACAATAGCCAACATTAGATGTTCCCGATGCATGACCCATCTCAGCTGATTTTTGATAATATTCGAATGCCTTATGGTCATTCTTTTCAACTCCAGTTCCATTGTGGTAACATTTACCAACATTATATAATCCATCTGCATGACCAATCTCGGCTGATTTTCGATAATACTCGAATGCCTTATGTTCATTCTTTTCAACTCCAATTCCTTCATAATAACAATAGCCAACATTAAATGCTCCTGATGCATGACCCATATCGGCTGATTTTTGATAATATTCAAATGCCTTTTGTTTATTCATTTCAACTCCAATTCCATTTTTATAACAGTAACCAACATTATTTGTTCCCGATGCATCATCCATCTCCGCTGATTTTTGATAATATTCGAATGCCTTATGTTCATTCTTTTCAACTCCAATTCCATTTTCATAACAGCAACCAATATTATACGTTCCTTCTGCACGACCCATCTCGGATAATTTTTGATAATATTCGAATGCCTTATGTTCATTCTTTTCAACTCCAATTTCATTTTGGTAACATTTACCAACAGTAAATGTTCCCAATGCATCACCCATTACAGCTAATTTTTGATAATATTCGAATGCCTTTCGTTCATTCTTTTCGACTCCTATTCCATTTTCATAACAGTAACCAATATTATACGTTCCTTCTGCATGACCCATCTCCGCTGATTTTTGATAATATTCGAATGCCTTATGTTCATTCTTTTCAACCCCAGTTCCATTTTGGTAACATTTACCAACATTATATAATCCATCTGCATGACCTATATCGGCTGATTTTTGATAATATTCGAATGCATTATGTTCATCTTTTTTAACTCCAATTCCTTTATCATAACAACAGCCTACATTACATACTTCGTCCGGATCTCCTTTTTCGACTAAATTTTGATGGTATCCGAATGACTTTAATTCCATTTAAATAACGTTTATAAATTGTGAAAGTTTTCGATTCGAACAAAATCTAGACAAATAGAATGCTTCAAGAATGTTACACGGTATTTATTTTTTGTTTGTTGTACACTAACTTTTTAACTAGCGGTCGTACTAGAGATGAGCAATGTACAGTATACAGTACGTACTGTATATAATCAAATATTATCACTGTGGTGGTATTCGATAAGCATAATTTATCACGTGCTATTAATTATGCTTTTTGGCATAGTGTTTATTATGCTATCTCTAGATCATAGTTTTCAAATACAAATAGTATAGTAGTATAGAAATTTGAGAACAAATTATACTGTATGTATATTTACAAAGAAAATTTTAAAAAATTACTGGGAAAAAATATTATTTAATAAATTAAATAAAAAAAATTATTATTATTTTATAAATAACAGTTTAAAAAAATTTAAATTATGCTTCGACTATTTTATATAAAAACATTAATTTTTTTTTATATAATTTATACCTTTTTATGAATAAAAAAATTAATGGTCTGTCCAGTGGATCAATAGCACAGTGAGTAGTGCTCCATAGTCTCCAAATGCATGTCCCTAGTTCAATACCCACAGGGGACAAAACACATAAATTTATCCTTCATTTGTGGATTTATCGAATTGTTACAAATGTCATATCCAGACATCCAGATTATGACCATATTCAGTTAGGCTGCATGAAGATGGGACCTCTGGTCTTTCTGATGATCACAGGCTGAAAATAGGTTGAAGTAGAAAAGATTGTATAAGGAAAGGCTTTTGGTCTAACTCCAATAAAAAGTTTACAAAACTTCACCCCCTTGGCATGGCAGACTCTGTAGCACAGTACAAACAAAAAAGACAAATCCTAAACCAATCTATCCCAATCTGATACTTTGAGATCTATCCCATACTGGTACTCTCCAAGCTTAAAAATATGGATTACATAAGGCAAGACCATTAACCACAGGTGATAAGAAGATAGGCAAAAATTGTCAAGCCAAGTGAGCCTATTGAGGATCAAAACAAGAATAATCAGGAATTCAAGCAAGGATGCCATAGCCACAGGTGATGAAAATAGTTGTATTATGCTATACTAGTGATGCATCCTGAGGATTGATAATAATAGGTAACTAGAGTAACTGAGATTAGTCTCTATAATAATATTCTATAGTTCTCAAACTGTGAGTAGCCACAAGGTTACCAAATATGAACCTAGCAGAAAGGTGGATTTAAACTAGTGGCAAAACTTCCCACTCTTTGATTTTGTTCCATCCAATGTGTAGATTCATCCACGAGGTATAAGTTGATATAATTGGGTTAATAAAAATGAATAGGTAAGTTATTACTAGAAATAGTCAATAGGTAGTGTTAATTCAATATATAGAAGACATAGTATGTAAAATTATTTCAATTAAACATGTTTCCATATATAGAATACACTTGATATCATATCTAGATATTATGTATCAATAAAGATTTGTATTGATACATGTTCACCTTAAAAAAAAATTAATGGTTTGTTAATTTTTAAAAACCTTATATTTAATATTTATTTGTAATTTTAAAAAAAATTACTAGTTTGTTACTTTTTAAATAAATTTTAGTAAAAATATTCAAAACAAATAATTTTTTTATATAATATATTATAAATATTTATAACTTTTTTGTTTTTATTAATAATTCAATAAAAAAATTAAATGTTATAAACTCTTTTAAATTTTTTTTTAAATCTTCAATCAGGCTAATATTATTTTATTTATTAAATCATAGAACTATTACAAGTATAAGAATATATACAAAGTATAAATCTTTTTGATCCAGCTTATCTGTTAATAATCAAAGCCTCTAGATATAATTTATAGGATGATATGTTGTTTTCTTAATAGATAGAATTAAGATTCAAAGCTTTCAGTAGGATCAAAACCTGCAGATAATCTCTATAGTTATGACTATAAATTCAAATTATATCCAACTCTTTTGCAGAAACTATATAAGGAAAAAAAAATAAAAAAAATTTTAAAGAAAAAAAGAAACAGTATAAGAGTGTACAAAAAAAATAATTAATAAAAAAAAACTATTATCTATTCTAACTATTATTGAAAAGGTTATTTCTATAATCCAAAATCTGAGCCTTTCATAATTGCTATTGTGCTTACTTCTTATCACTTGTAGTTAGCCAAACTATATATATGGTAAAAATTAATAGATCCTTGACATAATTTGACACAATTATTTGATGCAATTAATTGAGTTACTATTAAAACATATAAAATAATTGAGTCAAACACAATTATTTTTGAGAATTTTTGCAATTAAGTCAACAGCAAAATAATTTATATCATATATATAATTTAAACTGTTTAATTTTTATTGAAGTGACAATTTTCAAGAATATTTAAGGGTACTTTCAGATGAGTATTTTTTGAAAATTTATACTTGAAAACTTCTAATCAAAAAGTATGTTGGTTTTCTATTGTTGATTTCTCTATCAAGCCATGCTTCTGGAATTATTGCTTTATTCAATCAGTAAATAGTTTCAAGACTCCTTTCTTTACTTACTTTTAAATTAAATAATTATTACTTCAACTTGTTGCCAGATTAGAATAGGAATTTAGCCTTGTATCTACTTTCTATCTTTAAAAAGAATAAAAAAAAAAAAGGAAAAAACAAAAAGAGCTTATTCCTTCTTACTTACAACTTCAACTTTATCTAATATTCCTATATTACTCTTTCAACTAAAAACTATTTAACTCTTTCAGGAGCCAATTATATCATTGGATTTGATGTTGCATAACTATAAACATGTAAAAGAATATATCTTGTTTACTTTTTCTATAGCTAATGTGATCAACCAATCTGTAATCTTAATTAATTATTTTTCAGATAATTTGATGTAACTAAAAATTTAGAGTCAAACTGAAGTCGGCAAATTTCTCAAAAAAATCAAAAAAAAAAGTACACTTGAAAAAAAAGAAATAAAAAATCAAGGAGATGATAAAGAAACTAAAGACTTTTTTTTTTATTTTTTTGAATTTTTAAACCTCTTGGAAATCTTTGGAAAGTATTTTTCTTATCAGTTTTTTTTCTAAAAAAGAGTTCTTGCCATAGATCTCTTAGGTAGATTTCTTATATTTAGTTGCAGAAATAAACAAAAAAAGCATTTTGAAAAGAAAAAAATAGACAAATGATAACTGCTGCTCACTTTGCTAGTTGAAAAACCAGTATTGTTAAAGAAAATATATAAACTTTATTATTATAAAGCTATAAAATCTTTTGAGAATGTCTGTTTTTTGGATTGGCAAAAGAATCAGTGAAAAAAGTTTTATTTTTTGATTATTATTATTAAAACTCTTTTTTTAAAGTATTTATTAAAATTTTAAAATAATATACAGTTTAAATTTTATTAAAAATAAAATAAATTTATAATTAACATATTAAAATTTATAAAAATAATTTTTTTACAATAAGTATTAAACATATAGTTTATTATTTTATTAAATTATTTCTCTATACTTGTAAGTATGTTAACTGTTCTAATGAAGATAGCATTTGTTTTATAATAATTTTTTTTTTTTTTATTTCGACTAGCAGGGCCTTACCCACCGTTGGTGACCTAGGTTCACATATGTATCTTACATGTTTACACAGGTAATTACTATCTATGACCTACCCTAAACAACCATGGATTATTATCGGATTTTTCCCCCATATTGGCTTGACGCTATCAACTACCATTTCAGGCAGTCGAGACTAATGTGCATTTTGCTCCATTAGTGTCGTTATTATATGTTAAGTTCTATTTCTAACTAGGGATATTTAAGGGGAAGAGAAAGGGAAAACTGGGGGGTAGTACCTATTATGACGAATAGAACTCTGTAGAGGAAACCTCTAACCCGAACCGGACTATCGGTAACTTGCAGGAAGAGACATCAGGTACCACGAGGAACGATCATCAAGCCTTCTTTTCTCAAACCGGATGCCTTCTACACCTTTTTGGTTATCCAACTTCTGGCGATCATCGTAGCACCAACCGGATGATCGTCACACCATGACTTCTTTTCTGGAGATCACAATCTTAACGCCTACCGGATCGGCATGTGAAATGGCTTCTTATGAGAAACGGTACATGACTGGTTATGGTACCAGATACCATATTAATTCTATTCAATCGCCTTCATATGGGATTGAACTGGTATCTTGTGATCTGACCTGTGGAGCACTAACCACTGTGCTATAGACCCACAGGTCTTAAATTTTGAGATTATTATCAAGTAATTTAATTATATTTAAGTATTATTAAGTTGAATAATTGATATCTATGATTAATAGATCAAAATTGAATAAGAAAATAAGTCATTATTAAATATTGATAAGTTATATAACTAGAACTTATATAAAGTACTAATTATATACTCTTCCAATTTAACCATATTATATTTGTTTTGCTTTAATAGTATAGTATTGTTTTTTTGATATTTGAATTATATTATTATAATATAAAATATAATTAATGTTTTATGTAAAATAGATTTTATAATAAAGTAAATTAAATTTATTTTTTTGAATAAAAAAATAAAATAATGTCTATTGATAAATATATAATTTATTAAAAAAAAATATTATTAAAGATTTGTATTTATTTAATATAAGAAAGATTTAAATAAGGCTTCAAAAAGTATTGAACTGATATCAAAGTGGTATTGAAATAGTAGCAATCTATAGTAAATTTAATATATAGGTTGTGATCTACTTATATGAATTTATAATAAATTTAAATATCGAACTAGTATTAAACTGGTATCAAAATGATACTGTTAGAAGCCCTAGATTTAAATATAAAAAAAAATTTTGTTTATTATTGAATGATTAAGACTATATATGTGATAGAAATTGGTAGATCCTTGATACAATTTGATGCAATTATTTGATGCAATTAATTGAGTTATTATTAAAACATATAAAATAATTGAATCAAATGCAATTATTTTTGAGGATTTTGGCAATTAAGTCAACAGCAAAATAATTTACACCACATGTATAATTAAGACTATTTGATCAATATCTTTACAAATATTAAATCTTCTTAAGCAGGTTATTACTGTTATTGTATAATAACAATCTTTAAAATTATATTTCTGCCTTATTAAATATAATACTAGTTAAAATAATATTATTTATTATACTATTACTCATCAAATATTTAGATATAAAACTATTTGATATAAGATCACTTAATAACAATTTGACAAATATTTAAATAATAAAATAATATAATATTTGATTTTTATTTGATTTGCTAATATTTGCCAATTATTAATATATTAATACTTGTAAATTATAATAATCAAAAAAAATTTTTTTTTAAAAAAATAAAATTTGAAATATTTTTTAAAAAATTAAATTTAGATTCAAATTAATTTATATCTAATTTTAGCTGAATTTTTAGTGTTTTTAAATATTATACTTATGATTTAATAAAATTACAACTAAATATTTACAAGAATTATACTAATTTGAAATTTTATATTTAAATAAAATAAATCAGTCAAAAATATTGAAAATAAAAATTATATATTTGTATTTAATTGAATAAAATTCAATATTCCATAATTTAATATTTATTTCATTTTTTGAATTAAAATAAAATTTTAAATATGCTAAATTAATTTGATTTAAATCATCGAATAAAAGCTAATTTATGATATACAATATTATTTAGAAAATTAACTAAATAAAAAAAAATTGAACTTGTCCCAAATATAAATCAATACTTTTATTATGATTCACAAATTAGACTAATATAAATAAACCTTTTATATTTTATGAAAACATAAGAGAATCAAAAATTTTGCTTCCTATTTGATATCTTTTATATTGAATTGCTTTATTTTGAATAACTATCAAATTATTAATATTATTTGTAAATAGTTTTCGAAAGTTTATTGTTTTATATAAAGCCTCATAATATTCAACTAATAGATTTAATATTTTGATAGATAATATTAAATTCAAATTCTTTGGATACAATAATTTATCTGAAAATTTTTTTGATCTATTGATAATTGTTTTATGAATATTATATATATTGTTTAAAAATTAATATAATTTGTTAGCTAAAAATTGCTTCAGTTTAAAAATTGAATTAGGGGAGTGCCAGAAAACACGTGATAAAATTTTACTAAGAGTCAACCCCCCCCTCCCTTGTGATCCTAACTATAA
>CAJVPV010000763.1:0-19067 GCA_910591835.1 Acaulospora morrowiae | reverse complement strand
GCAGTAACAATTAGGTCAATTTTTGGCTTGAACTTGAGATGAACTGCGCACCAGTATTCATCTTCTGTAAATGTCTGGAATATATGATTAACCAGATCCTCGCCAATTATTAGGCATGCGCCATTCTTAGAGGAATCTGAGGGGTGCTCGCAATGATGGTATGGTTGTTACATTTCTTTGGGAGACGATTTCTTTGTAAGATTTTTGTTTCAGAGCAGCATATAATTGATCTACTGTTTACGAGGTCTTGTGTAAGAGCTGTCAATTTGGAGATATCGTTTAAACCGACTGTATTGATAGTTGAGATGTTCAGGAGGTTTTTGATGAGTGGGTTTGTTTTTTTGGCAGAGGGTTTTGATTTGTATTTGTTTGTAACGAATGGATAGAGTTGGGCAGACTTGTCATATTAACATATAAAGGGTACAAAATCAAAACCGGGCTCTGATAGATCTTCGGGGGCAATATAGTTATCGGGAAGCCTCTCGAAGGCATATTTTTTATGCAGTTGGGCTATTGTTGTGGATAGGTACTCGTCATCCTTTAGTGGGAATCTGACTTCAGACAGACTTTCTTCGCAAATTTTGTTGAGCTCTTCTATAGAAGGTAGGAGGGGCTTAGGAGCTTGGAACCAATCTTCAGGGATTGTACAAAATTCATATTTCTCATGCAGTTTGCGAATGGTCGCTAGGAAGTCTTCAGACTGTCTATTGATGTGATCTTTGATTCCAATAGAAGTGTCTAGGTCGGTGATTTTGGCTGGCAGTTTTTCTTTGTCAGTTTGTGATATTGAAGAGTCTACCCATTGGGGACCTAGGGGCAGGTTGAATTTGAAGTCCTTTTGCAAACGTTTTATAAGGATTTCTGCACTTTCTTTAGATTGCACTGGAAGTGCCATATCCAATTCATCGAACAATGGGTTGGGAGAAGAGGGAAGTGGTCTTTTGAATTTGTAGTAGTCGAGTGGCAGAGTTTTGAGGTTATACTCTTTTCTTAGAATTCCAATCAATTCTCTTGTGTCCATTGTAATTGGATCATGTGGAAAGTAGGTTGCTAGATGTGCTGGTAGTAACTTATATGAGGCTGGAAGGGGAGTTTTGGGTGGCAGTAGATTAAAAAAGGTCTTGGGAAGTTTTGCAGGAATTTCGTAGTATCTGGCCAGCTCCTTTATTCTCATTCCGAGGTCTTTGAGGTCTTTTCTCTCGGTAATTGGGAACAAGTAATTGGTTTCTTCATTTAAATCTTTTGGATCTTCTGGTAGTTCCAAAAATTTAAAGAAATATGAGTCTGGGAGTTGGGAGAACTTGTAGTGTATCCTAAGAATTGGTACGATTGAGGAAAGAAGTGATTTTTTTTTAATTGGAAATGGGCATGGGAGTTTTACGATTATGTTGGAGGGGATTTGATCTGGCAGGATTGGTAAGTCTGGAAGCGATTTGTACAACATTTCCTTGATAAGATCTAGTAATTCAATATAATCAATGTAATTATCGTCATCTCTCAGTAGATAGTTGCATCCATATTCTAAGATCTGTGCTATTTCGAAAAATCTGAATTTGTTAAGATCAGTAAACCTTAGGCAGGCTATAAAAAGTGATGAGTTTAATATCAATCTGATTTTCCTCTTAATTCTTCTGCTGATGTAGTTGACGTCATTAATTTTCTTGTAATTTTCATGAGCTTTTATTTCCAATGCCTCATATTCGATTTGATGGTTTCCTTTCATTAATTCGTTTTTGGTAAATGATCTGAAGAAGGTTCTGTCTCTTAGAAGAATTTTGGTGAAGATTGCGAAGTGAGGCTCTTGTATAATTGATTCCTTTGGGATGGTCCTGATATTCTTGAACAGCTCTGTTACTTTTTTTACATCTGTGCAGCAGGCTGACAGTTGTGATGCTAAATCAATTATTGTATCATGTTCACTGACAAATGGCTCACCTGGTTTGGCTGTTTGGATCTTGTAGAGACCATCTATTGGTTGATAGAAGTTTGGGTCACTTTCCAGGAGGATTTCAGTTATTCTATTCTCTTTGGCACTAGGGAATGATGTTTGTTGTATACTTGTTGATAAGTTTTCAGTTGGAGAGAGGCTGGGAGAACTTGCAAGGTCTCCCATTAAAGGTTCCTCGTGTGGACACTCTGCCTCATTTAGGAAGTCATCTCTACTTGTTTGATCAGAGATCTGAATTTGCTGGGCTACTTCGCTAAGGGATATGTTTCCTTGAATGTTGGCTAGCTCTTCCTGTACTTGACGGTCAAATTCTGCTAAGGAGCTTGAATTTCCTATAGAGTTTGGTTGGTCCAATGATATCATTGATATGTCGTTGTCAGAACAGGGGCTGGTAGGTCTGATTGTACTTCCTGATTTGTCGTGATTGTCGCTGGTTGTGACTGCATGGTGATGATCATCCACTTGCATCATGTCACTTGAACTGTGAAGATCGTTGTTATTTGGTGATACAGCACCTGTTACGCTTAATATGCATGAGCTTTCAAGTGCTACGGGGGGTGCATTTGCATTGCTGCTAGTTATGGCTATATTTGGAGTGCTCGTGTTAAGCTGATCATTTGATAGGGGTAAGCTGTTTGGGGTTTTTTGGGGGATTTGGGATGTGGTTTTTTTCATTTCCAAGATTGTTTGAGAAGTTTGTTTTTTTTCTTCAAGTTTTTCGTCCTGAACCGGTATGTTAGGTGGGGTGTGGGTTGGTGCGTTTTGAATTTTGTCAAGGCTGAATTTACTTCCTTTGTTCTTTATATTGATTTGATTCTAAGATAAGTGAAAGGTGTAGTTTAAGTTGCTTTCTAACACCTTCCTGGCAATGGTCTCCCTTATGTTTTGGGCAAGATTATTCCTCTCCTGATATTGAAAAAAGTTATTAAGGTTGTTCTGGGTATTACTTTTCATGTTGTTGATGGTTAGTGTTGCCATTGTATGTGTGTGTGGGGGGTTGAGGCTGGCTGTCACTTGTTTGAAGGCAATGAAGGCAATGTCTACTGGTAAGGGGTCGCTGGTAGTATTTGGGTTGCTGTTAACAGTTGGGTTTTGTAAGGGAATGATTCAGAATTTGGGGAAGTCGGCTAAGGTTAGAATGGATACATTTTTTGCTGGTTCAGTGATTTGAATGGTGTTTGAGTTGCTTTCCTTGTATACTATAGAAAAGAAATGTTCATTTGGATTTGCTACCACGATATCCAAAAGGATATGAGGAGAGTTTGGAGGTTTGCCCTTGGGAGAGGAGCTCCCAGGAGCGCCTGTTGTTTTGCTTCTCCTTAGAATTTTGTCAGTTACTAAAAAAGGAAATTTTTAAGCAATACAAAATTTTTGGGAAAGAGTTTTTTATATTTAATTTTTACATAATTAATATTAAGCTATAAGTTATATTATTATATATATTAACCTATCATCTGTTTAACAGATATATCATCTGAAAAACCTTTGAGTAAAGAAAACTTGAGAAACTATCTGTTATGAAAAATAAAAAATAAAAAAAACATTTGGGACAAGATCACTATAATGTAATGAAATTAACAAAAAAAAGAAAAAAATCAAAGATATTTTTATAACTTTTGTTAAATATGGTTCCTGAACATTAAATAGTAATGTTATGCAAGCCACAAACTACTGTGCTTTTCATGTTATTGTTGCTCTAGAATATTTTCTATTTTATTTATTTATTTTTATTTTTTTATCTTCACTAGAGTATTTGTTTCTATATAATACATATAGATAACTATTCTAATTAATATAATACTTCTTTTATGAACCTGTGGGTCTATAGCACAGTGGTTAGTGCTCCGCAGGTCAGATCTCAAGATAATGGTTCAAATCCTCCAGAGGGCTAATGTGGAAACCTCAAACCGGAAGAAATGGATTGGCATCTTCTGATCACTGTCACAAGATACCAAGTTCAGTTCCTGATGAAGGCAATTGGACCGCCTCAATATGATATCTGGCACCATAACCTAACATGTGCTGTTTCCCATAAGAAGCCAATTCACATGTTGATTCAACGGGCGTTGGGATTGTGATACCAAGAAAAAGGCGTAGCAGTGTAATGATCGTCCGGCAGTGTTACGATGATCATTGTCAAGTTTGGTGCTTCCCCTGATTCTCATGTATGGAGCACGATTTTTTTTCCCTTTAGTCCACAAGACTATAAAAGAAACAATCTCTAATTTTCAAGTGACCATAGCTAGAGCCACAAAAACTCCTTGTGGATATGGCTTAGATCCATGGCTGATCATATTAGGATACGGTTCTTTGAGTTTCTATTCATCGGATGGTGGGTGGGACTGGAAGGCGCACATCTTGGCACATTAACACTCTACCTATGTTATCAAGGCCCCGGTATTGATAATATAGGAAGAATAGAGGGCAATAAGCCGACCGGTGGGTAAGTCATAAGAGCTTTCCCTAAGTAGTTTCATCAGATGTAGATAGGTAGTAGTCAGTTTCTATAAAGGAAATATACATGTACCGTAAATTCTTTCTAATAAAACATGGTGTACGCCAGTCATTAAAATCAAATAATACTTCTTTTATATCTTTATTATTTTTTATAGTATATATTTATTATGTATGAAAAATAACAAATTCCAGAAGTAATTATAAATAAATAAACTTCAAAAAATATAATTGAAAACAAGAAAACACATAACTTGGTTGGTTTGGTTGTATAGGTTTTTGGGATATATTGCTGTAATATGATTTAATTAGATTGTAATATTAATAATAGAGTTATTGGAACCTGTATATTCCAGATGTTTATTATTTTGTTTTAATGAAATATGGCATATTGTTTTTACTGAAATCCATGCAGAACACTAATTATATGCTTTTTCAATTTAATAAGTTATTATATTGTTTTGATATAATTGAATAATATGAAATATTATTAGTGTTTTGTATATTGTAAATCTTTTAATAGAAGTAAACTAATTTCAGTTTTTTGTATATAAGAATAAATGGAAACTAATAATTAATCAGAAGATTGTATCAATCAACTTAACACTAGTTATCATTAATAGAAAACAAAAACTCTAAAAAAATAAAATATTAACTCTTGATATACTGTATGTGTGGATATTTGAAAAGAAAGAATATTTGTATGATGTTTTTAATATATTTTGTATAGGAATATATAAAAAGGTTTTTCTTTATTTGAAGGTTACTTATATAGGTTTCATTTGGTAAAGCAAAGGATTTGTTCAAAGAAGTTTTTGCCATTCCAAAGCATCTATCTCTCTATAGAGAATTAATTGACCCATACTTCTTACAGTAAATGAAAATGAACTCTTTTCTAGTAAAATATTCTTGCTGACTGTTTATTATTTACTATTTATATTATTACTAAAAAAAAATTTTTTTTATGAATTGAAGTGTTGTATAAAAAAGTTTTTTTTAATATTTATAGTATTATAAAGAATATTTAATATATTAATATAATATTTTAAATACAGTTCGTCTAAAAAGTCTTTGGACAAATTTTCAATTTATATTTTATTTATAATTCAATAAATAATTTATAAAATAAAATAAAATTTTAAATATATATTAATAAGAATATAAAAAACAAATTTACTTAATAAATTTTTATTAATATATTATTGAAATTTATTGAAATTCCTTGTTATATCAAAATAAAAATTTTTAAAATATAAGGGAGACAAGGGTATTATGACGAATAGGGGTATTATGACGAATTACTGATTATATATAATAATAAGACTCCCACTAAGTATTATAATGATTCACTAATAATATCAAGTGATGGGAGCTAGAATGTTTTAATTAGAAATAAAAAAAAATTTTTTTTTAAATTATAGATTTTCTTTTTTAATATTAAATACAGCAGGTACACGACAAGTACACGATGGATACATGATGGATACGCAACGGATATATTAAGTTTAACACTATATTTATTGTCACGGGCTATTTGTCCAGCCCACACTACTGTTCGTTGCTTTCGTTCACAATAAGGTAAGTTTCTAACTCTTGAGGCGTGTTTCCGATTTGGCCGTTCTCTTACTTTAACTTCTTTACCAACCAACCTAGAACCTTTCCTATGCCAATTCCCTTAGGCAACCGTTGGTTCTCTCTTGTAGTCACGTAGCCTAAGTTACAAGTCTACTTTGGCACACAAAACACAAGGTAAGAGTTTATTTACAAACTTGACTTTATTGTTTTAAATGCTAGTGTATCCTTAATTAACTCTAATTCACCAAAAATCTGTCTACATGCTACTGGACTACGCATGTATTTATACATGCACCTATTGTTTACATGTTTACATCTGATCGCTCGTTCTATGCTATTCTAGAAATTCCCACCTTTAAATTCTCTCACACTAATTTCCCACCATTCTTCCCACAACAACACTAATTACGTAACGTGACATGTATCGCATTACCATGATCACCTTTTTGCTCACGACATTCCCCCGTGCCTATTTTATGCGCACCGTGCATAAGACTGAATTCGGAATCCGATTCTCCCGGAATTCGTATCGTTCGCAGTTATTAGTAGTGGCGGGGTATCGGTTGGTGAAATCTCGTATGTGTCACGTGATATGCGGATCCCCTTGATCCTTCTTTTATGAGATGTGTCGACATCAATCTTCAGTACCAAGTTACGACAAAGTATATTTATAAGTCGCTGATGTAATGCAAGTAAGTTATATAATTGATCCGTTCTATTGTCCAACGTGTAAGCTTTTCGTATAGTGATTAACTTCCCGTGCCTTGGTCATCCTTGTGCTTGTTCATCAGTTTTCCGTCGGATGGCTCTAGTAACTTCTTCATCAGTGATGGGTATGCGATGCAGTTCTCATCGTCTGGTTGTGGTCTTCTTTTACCTGGTTTTGTCAGTATGCTGATATCTTGTTCTCTTGCCCTTGTTTCCTCTCCTGTAGGTTCCGCTTTCATCGTCCCACCCTTATCTTTTGATGAGCTCGGTGATTCCTTTAATCGCGGAGTATCCATGATGGGATTTAAGGTAACCGATTGGACAAAACTGACGGGATCAGATTTATTGAATTGCTCATCTGCGATGCAACCTTTCCCTTCTGCTTTTACCATTTCTCGACTTACATCAACTGAGGTCGGCACCCGTTCTGTTTGTCGCAGGTATATATCGGAGATCTCAAAATCCAGAATTTCTATTTTCTTTTCGTTCTCAGGTTCATCAGCAGGTTCCGAGTTTGGTTTTTCCTTGATGTCGATTTCCTTGTGGTTCTCGTTAGATGGCGTCGTCGGTCCTCCCTTCAGTGCACCCTCATCTTGTCTCTTTGTTGGTTTCCTCTCGGTGCATTGTTTTCTCATGATCGGCACTTTTATTCCCGTTTTTTTATCCCAATTTTTTGCCATAGTATCATATTGTCCCTCCATTGTCGTTTCCTTCTCCGCAGGTCTCGCCTTCATCTGCTCTTGTCTCGCACTAACCAAGGTCGGCACCTTTTCTATTTGATGCAGGTTCATATTGAGACTCAGTGCATTTAGTTGGTGCTTACTGTTAAGGTCTGGGATTTCATTCTCCTCATCATGTCTGGATCTGTCGTTTTTGTTAGCGGACTCCAGGCTTGGCTCATCCTCGATGCAGATCTTCTCATGATTTTTGTTAGGTGGCATTATCAGTTTCTCTTTTAGTGTGGCCTTATCTTGTCCTTTTGTCAGTATGGTCTTGCATCGTTTCTCCGTTGATTCCAGGTTTGTCTTATATGGCCCACGCTCCATATGCTCTTTGACCTGGTTTACTTCTCCAATCGCTTCGTCCAACGTGGCATCTCTCTTTATAGCAAGCGCTGATGCAATCTCTTTTCTCAACCCTCTTATGAATGCTCTCACTTCATCCCTTCCAGGTTCGCCATCATCGGGGTCGACTCTTCTCAGCAGGTCCCAAAACTTACAAGCATATGATGCCACTTTCTTATCCTCGCCTTGCTTCAGTTTCACGAGCTCTGACGGCCACTGCTGTCGCTGCTCAAGCATTACAAAGCATCGGAGAAATGCTGGCACAAAACTTCTCTTGCGCTCGCTTCTAATATTCCAATAGCAGAAGCGATCTTGACAGACTTCGTACCAGTCTGCCGCGCGTTCTTTCAGGTAATAAGATACCTGCTCTAATTTTTTGTCACTCGTCCAGCTGTTAGTTTTCGCAATCTCCTCATACAACTTTAACCACGTATACGGATTTTCATCCTTTTACCCTTAAATTTAGGTATATTGGTCCATCGAGTTTCTTCATTTCTCTCCAGGCTGGTGAGAGCTTCCGCTAGTTTCTGTAAGATTTCAATTGTGTCATCCAACATTATTAATTGAGTAACACGGGTTTAACACGGGTTTGTCAGGAAAGGTAAATGTGTTTTTAAGGTTTGTTTGTCAATACAATCAATGTTTTTACTAATATGGTGTTTAATTAATTTATCGGGGGGAGGTAAACGAACATCATTCTTAATTAGTTAATATCCGAATATGTTCAAATCTCATGGTTCACCACCAAATTGTTACAAGCTAACCAGCGAGTCTGTCGCTAGTGCTATAGTCTCCACGTAACGTTGATAGAAGGTAAGTGTCATTTAGTTAAACTCTTGAGGCGTATATCAATTTGGCTGGTTCTCCTCTGCTTATTAACTTTAACACTTCTTGACCTATAGTTGAATGCTACTAGTTGCTAGGACACTCCCAATTCTCCTAGTCAAACCTTGGTTCGTTTTAGTCACGTGGGCAAGTTATCGGCGTTTAGACAACAAACGAAACAGAACACCAAGTAAGAGTTTATTTAACAATAGTTTATTTTATTTATGAAATAACATACAAGACGATAACCAACCTTTTACATTATCGAATTGTGCATATATTTATATATGCGCCTATTATTTACATGTTTCCATTTGTTTATATTTCTATGCTATTCTAGATCTTTCTCTTTCGTACTTTTTCCCACAATTTTTCTACCTAAATTTCCCTACTATTCGCGACAACAGGATGATGTAATGTGATTTCGCGTTGCATACCTGTACCGCTTTTGCCCATAACATTATTTATTTATTTTACACATCATGTTAAATAAGAAGCCATATATCATATAAATATCTCTTAATTTTACTACACATCAAAATTTAATTCATCTTATCATAATTTTATAATACATGCCACCAATCTCTTATATTAATCGACGTGATACTATTTGCGCAGCACTTGATGCTATCAATTCCAAACATCTAAGTATAAATAGTGTTGCAAAAAATTTTGGGCTTTCGGAAGCCACTCTTAGACATGCTATAAAAAATGGTGGCCTTCTTAATTGTTCAGGTCCACCAACTATTCTTACTGAACATAAAGAGAATCAAATTGTGGACTATTGCATCAATATGCAAAAGCTCGGATTTGGTTTGACAAGATCTGGTATTAATTATTGTGTAATGGAAATCTTGAAACTAAACAATTGACAATATCCTTTCAAAGATAGTGGGCCGGGTTAAGATTGGTGGATACGTTTTATGAGAGATTATCCTGAGCTGTCGTTTCGCACTTCACAAGAATTGTCAGAAGCACGTGCACAGAGGGCTAATGCGACTGTTGTTAAGGATCACTTCGAAAAGCTTTATCAAATTATTGACAAGAATTCCCTTTCCGCTACACAGATTTGGAATATGGACGAAACTGGATTTGTTCTTATATCCAAATATGAAAAAGTCATGGCACGAAAAGGTGCATGCCAAGTTTACAAAATTGCACATGGAAATTCACATGAGCATATTTCAATAGCACCGACAATTTCAGCTGCTGGATCATATATACCTCCTTTATTTATCTATAAAGGTGTTCATACAATTTCTGGTTTACTAGAAGGTGCATCTCCTGGAACCGTAATGGGCTTCACAGATACTGGGTACATGTGTGAAGACCTTTTTCAAATGTATCTTAATCATTTTGTCAACTCGATTCCACCTGTTCGTCCAGTCCTATTGATACTTGATGGTCATAAAAGTTACATTAGCTATACGAGTGTCGATTTTTGTTACAAAAATAATATTCTTCTTTATGCTCTTCCACCCCATACGATGCACATTTTGCAACCATCCGAGCTTCCCTTTGTGAAACTAAAAAAAGAATATAATAAAGCATATGATAAGTATTATAGAGATAGTGGCAAAATAGTAACAAAGCATACCTTCACAAGAGTTCTTGGTCCTGTTCTTATTGAGACCTACACACCACTAACTATTTGCAATGCCTACAAAGCAACAGGAATATGACCATTTAATCCTAGTATAATTAGTTCAGACTATTTAGACCCTTCTTTAGTAACGGAACAATTTAACGACTTACCTATCGATAGTCAACATTTTGCTCAATTATCCAGACCAATTTCAACACCTATTCAACCAAATTATTCTCATTTTACTCGTTCAAGTATCAATGATTTAAAAGAAGAAATTATTGCACTTAGAAATGAGAATAATGTATTAAAAACTCAGGTTGAAGAATTAGATACCTACAAAAATCCTGGAACATGTGTGTTACATTTAGCTCTCAAGTATCCAGTTTCTCAACCGCAATTTCAAAACTTCCAAGCAATTTCAGAGAACAAATATGAATCCGAGAACTCTACGTTGTCTCTTTCTAGAAAAAAAAGAAAGACACTTCTATTTGCTCGGCTTTTAACTAATGAAAAAAGTTTACACCAATTAAAAAAGTTGAATGAGGAAGCAGAACAAAAGACCATAGAAACAAAACGAAAAAAAGAAATAGTGGTTCAGAAAAAAGAAGCAGCGGCTCAAAAAAAAGAAATAGCAACTCAAAGAAAAGCCAAACGAGAGCTAAACCTTGCGAAGAAAAAAGAACAAGTCAAAAAAAAATAAAAAAAGTAAAAATCAAATTCGTCATAATACCCCTCTTTGCTATAATTTCATTTTAAAGTATGTTGCACGAGAAATGATCTTTTGACTAATTTTTATTTTTTTTTTATTTTTTTTTTGTTAGTTTTATTGTAAATATGGTGTTAATTAGTACTATAAATATTTGTGAGTTTATAAGAATAAATAAAAAAGTTTTTATATTAGAAACTTTAACTTCGTCATAATACCCCTGCCTCCCTTATGATTTAATTAACTTACAATAAATAAATAAATAAATTATTTATAATAATTTTAATGCATCAATTTATAAAATAAAACCAAATTTAATTAAAAAATAACCTTCATTAAATTAAAAAAAAACTCTTTTCCAAAAATTCTGCATCGCTTAAAAATTTCCATTTTTAATAATTGACAAAATTATTAGGAGAAGCAAGGTAACAAATGCTCTTAAGAGCTCTTCTTCTAAGGGCAAACCACTCAACTCATCCCATATCCTATTGGATATTGTAGTAACAAATCTTGACGACCACATCTTCTCTGTAGTATACAAGGAGAGCAATTCAAATAACATTCAAATTACCGAACCAGTGAAAAATGTCTCCATCCCACCTTTAACTGACTTCCCCAAGTTCTGGTTTGTTCCACTTCATAATCCAAATAATAACAACTTTTCACAAGTAGATATTGCTTTTATTAACTTTAAGCAAGTAGCAACCAATCCCAACACTTCTCAACTATACATTTTAGCCTCAATCTCTATCAACAACCACAAAAGCAACACCCAAAACAACTTGAATGAGTTTTTTCAATATCAGGAGAGGAATAACCTTGCTTCAAACATAAGGGAGACTATCACAAGGAGAGTCCTAGACAACAATCTCAACTATACCTTGCACCTTTCCTGGAATCAAATTAACATTGTTAAAAGTGACAAAAAATTCAGCCTAGAAGAAATACAAAATGCACCAACTCATACACTACCCAACACTCCAGTTCAAGATAAAGAAACAATACCTGTCAAACAAAACTCTGGCGAAAATCTTGAGAGAAAAAAATTGCCATTCCAAATTCCAAAAAAAACCCCAAGCAGCTTACCCCTTTCTATTGATTTACAGAACACGAGCAATCCTAAAATGACAAAAATTGGCAGTAATACATGTACATCCCCTGTGACACAGGAAGGAGCAGGCACAAATGACACAACAGGCCACATTATACCAACAATCAATATCTTGCATAATTCAGGTGACATGATGCAAGTGGATGATCACCACCATGCAGTCACCACAGCCAACCAACATGACAAATCCAGAAGTACTATCAGATCAACTAGTCCTTGCTCTGACAATGACGTATCAATGGAATCATTGGATGACACAAATCTCATAGATAATACAAGCTCTCTCATAGAATTCGACCATCAAGTACAGGAGGAACTAAACATTTTACAAAAGAAAACATCCCCTGCCTATACAAATAAGCAAAACCCAACACCTGAGCAAATCAGAGTAAACAAGATACTAGATGAGGCTGAAGTTGGCTGGCCAACTGACGAATTAAGCATAAGTAAAGCTTTCAAAAACTCACTCAACTCCTTAGTAACAGAAAATGTAACAGTAAATGAACAAGTAACATCACTCTCATACAGTAGAGAAAACAGGATTGCAGAAATTCTGTCAGAAAGTAGTCAATCAATAGATAGTCCACCAACCACACGAGCTGCGGGAAGTGATGAATCCTTTACCAACAAACATGACACAATTATTGAATTTGCAACACAGCTATCAGCATGTTACAATAAAGCTAAAGTGGTAGCAGAGCTCTTCATGAAAATTAAAATTACTCCAAAGGATCAGTCCATCAGGAACCTCATTTTGCAATCTTTACCAAGATCCTTCTAAGAGATAGAACTTTTTTCAGATCTTTTACGAAAAACGAGTTACTAAAAGGAAATCACCAAAAAGAATACAAGGAATTAGAAACAAAAGCACACAAAAACTATAAAAGAATCAATGATGTCGGCTATATTAGTAGAAGAATTAAAAAGAAAATCAGATGGATTCTTAATTCTTCACTGTTTGTGACTTGCCTAAGATTTACATATTTAAACAAATTCAAATACTTTGAAGTTGCACAAATCCTTGAATTCGGATGCAACTATTTTATAAAAGATGAAGACAGCTTCGTTAATTATATAGAACTGCTAGACATAATTAAAGAAATGCTGTATAAATCTCTTCCAGTTCTCCCAGATGACCCAGGAATTATTTTCTCAAACATTATAATCAAGCTTCCATGCCCATTTCCAATCAAAAAAAGATCATTGTTAACATTTATCATATCAGTCCTCAGAGTATACTACAAGTTCTCTCAACTACCAAACTTATATTTCTTCAAATTCGACTCTTTACCAGGGAATCCCAAAGATCTTAATGACGAAACCAAACACTTATTCCCCATAATAGAAAGAAAAGGTCTTAAAGAACTGTCAACAAAAATAAGGAAGCTAGCTAAGTTCTATGAAGTCCCTGCGAAACTACCTAAAACATTCTTCAATTTACCACCACCTAAAACTCCACTTCCTGCTTCATATAAACTGCTTTCTGAGCATCTTGTACACTACTTTCCTCACAACCCAATGGTAATGAACACGAAAGAACTCATCGATATCCTAAGGAAAGAATACAGTCTTAAAATCCTACCTCTGGATTTCTACAAGTTCAAAAGACCACTACCCTACTCTCCAATTCAATATTAGATGATTTAGATATGAACATCCCAGCACAATCCAAAGAAGATACAGACCGCCTTATTGCGCATCTCCAAAAAGACTTCAAATTCAATTTACCTTTAGGACCACAGTGGGTGGACCCATCCATATCACAAACCAGCAAAGAGAAACTTCCAGACAAAATTACTGAAGTGAATGCATCAATGGGCATCAAGGATTACATTGACTACAGGGCAGATGACTTTCTATCCACTGTGCGGAAGTTGCATGAAAGATACGAATTTCAAAATGTTCCAGAAAGTTGGCTTAAAGCTCCAAAGCCATCTCTACCCTCTATAGAAGAACTCAATAAAATCTCAGAAGACAATCTTTCCTCAATTCGCTTCCTCCTGATAGATGATGAAAATCTGCCAACACTTATTGCACAATTACACAAAAAGTACACCTTCGATAGACTGCCAGAAGAATACATCGCCCCCGAGGATCTACCGGAGCCCAGCTTTGACCTCATCTCCTTTATTTGTTAAAATGACAGCATCACTTAATCATAGTCCTTCCTTAAAAACAAACTTACAATTAAATACCCCTATTACTCTCTCCAACCTACACATCAGAAACTTACTCAATATCTCAACTCTAAATGTCCGTGGACTTAATAACACTAGTAAACTTCAGGCAATAACACAAGATCTTAAGAACAAAAGAGCTATTATATGTTGTTCAGAAACTAAAATTTCAATAGAAAATATGCTTCCCAAGAAACTTGGTGACAAGGTAATAATCACAAGCATGTCATTAAGCTCTTCGAAAAATGGTTCATATATAATATTAGGAAAAGACCTAAGCAACCACATCTTCGAAACATTTACTGAAAATGAATACTGGTGTGCAGCCCACCTCAAATTCAAACCAAAAATTGATCTTATCATTACTTCCATATACCTACCACACGAACGCAATGAAAGAAAGATAGTGACTCAATCTCTAATTAAATTCATCATAAAATTCAAAAAACCAGTATATCAAGTTATGGCAAGGGATTTCAACACATATCCACCTGGCACTTCTGCAATCAATGCTCCAACAACAAATCCCAAAAGAAAAATATACAACTATCTACACGATTGGACAGACATCATCAAGGCAGTAAACAAAAAAAAAGAATTCACACACATAACACAAACAAGTGTGTCAAGAATCAATCAAATATGGTGCACCAACCACTTGGGATCCAAAGTTCTCAACGCCAAAACCTTCGACTCAATATCAATAAACACAGACCATAAACAAGTACAAGTAATTTTCGATTGGTTTGAATATAAACTGGTAGCCCCAGGTTGCCAAACAAAATTATTTGACTGGAAAAGTGCAACAGATCAACAAAGGGCAAATTTCAAGGAGGAGGTAGATTTGAAATTATTTATCAACACCTGCCAATCCTAGTCCACCCTCAATCATATTCTGGTGAACGCTGCCAAAAGTAACATCCCACTAATTAAACTACAGCTCCAGAAGACAAAAGACTTGGAATGCACCAAGTACTTAAAAATTATCAAACTTATTAAGAAAATAATCAACAAGGAAAAGAAAAAAGCCCCATCAAATCAGACAGAAATAAAACTCCCAAAACATGTAGCTACCATCCATCAAAAAATTCACGGAGATGCCCCAGCTTCCCAAAAATCCCTAAACAACCTGAGGAAAACACTGATTAATGAAAGACTATTAAGTATCAAGGAACAGCAAGCAGAGCAAATTTGCAAGGCTATCACAAGCAACTTCATCAAATTCTGAAAAAAGCCAAAGAGTTTCATCAAAAAAGCACTTGGAGACTTAAAACTCTTCCTAAACCTCAATATAATTCAGGATGAAAACGAAAACCTAGTTGACGACCCTGAGGAAATCAAAAAGATTGTTAATGCCCACTTCAAAAAAATATTGACAGAAAATCCCTTCACTTTAGCAAATTCACCATGGGAAGAGAAATATTATTCCATCAGAACTGTATCATCCAATATATACAAACCAGCTCAAATCCCTTTTAATTTAAAAGAGCTCTCAAATACCCTCAGTGACATGCCAGCAAACAAAACACCAGGAAATTCTGGAATCACGTATGAGATGATCAACTTCCTAGGAGAGAACTCTAAAGCAATACTCGTCAAACTGTATAATGAAGTTCTTAACAGTGAACAAATTCCACAAAACTGGAAAAAATCAACCATAGTCCTTCTTCCCAAAAAAATTATCTGGTCAAGAAAGATAGCAGATATAAGACCTATTTCATTAATCGAAGCATCTAGGAAAATCTTTACAAAAATTATCAATACAAGATTATCAAGTATTCTTATGAAAAACAAGATCCTATCCAATGCTAGCTTCGCAGGGTTGGCAGAACAGGGCACTATGGAACCATTAACAATCACCACCTCAATGCTTAACACAACTATCAATCTGAACAATAAATTATAGATGGCTTCATTCGATATCGTGAAGGCTTTCGATTCAGTCAACCTCAACAGCCTTAGAGCAGCCCTTCAAAGAATCAAAATATCAAGTAAACTAATTCTCTATTCTACAACCTCCTACATAACTGTGAAATCTCCATAGCAACAAACTTTGGCAAAACAGATAGCTTCATAGCATCGAAAAAATTAAATCAAAGGGAAACTCTCTCTCCACTACTATGGGCAATTTTCTACGATCCAATGATAACTGCCATTCTCAATCACCAAGACCATCCACATATCCCATACAATATCCTTGCATATATGGATGATGTGCTTCTTATGGCAAACTCAGTACCAAAGCTTTAACAACTCACAAACATATTCTGTTCCTTCTTGAGCCTCAATAACATCAAATGCAATACAGATAAAACCGCTCTCATAACAATACTAGGAAATAACAGTTCCAACAGAAATGCCACTCTTAAAGTCCTTAAAGCCACAATTGTTCCTCTTCCACACAAAGCTACAATTCGATACCTTGAAAATTACTTCTTAGGCAACTCCACAGACAATCCATCTAAACATGTCCTGACAAAAGAGCTAAACCAAATAATTACAGCCTGCAGCAAGCAAAGTTGGAACGGCCCAATAATCAAACAGGTAATGGATTGGATTCTACCTAGCAAACTAGACTATGCCTTCTACTCCATCTCACTATCTAAAAAGGAATTAGCAAACACCCAAGCCAAAATAAACAACCTAATCAAAACAAAACTTAGGGTAAGCAAAACAATCTCAGACAAAATAGCATACTTTCAGGTTAGCCTTAAGCTTCTTAACTTAGCAGACAAGCAAGAACTTACTATCTCAAAGCTCCTCATTGTGAAACTGTGCAATCCGAAAACAAAAGCCGCTATCAGTATGGAAATCAAGTCAATCCAAGCATGCCATGTGATTTGGTTTTGTCCTCTATGTTCCCCAACGAAGTTTCAAGAAAGCTGGATTACTAGAGCTGCAATGGCGTGTAACAAATATGAAGTTTCAGTATGTCCACCTAACTGTGAATTCAATAGTTCAAATGGAAACCAATCTGTAGGTCTCGCCATCTCTTTTAATGGAAAAGCTATGGCCCGACAAGCACTCAACCTGTATTGGAAAAATGTCAAATTCCTAAGTGACCTGCTCATCTACAAATCAAACCGCAAACTTACATGGCAAGAATTCAATATGCACCTGGGCCCAACTCCCAGAGGCCCCACACCCTTCTGGTTCTCCAAAGTCAATATCCCTAATCACATTCAAGGAACGTCCATCTGCATACCAAACATCAAGGCCAGATTTTGGGCTACAATATTAAACAACCAAATTACTTATCTGAAAGCAAGAAGTAACTGCAATGTAAATCAGATGATCGTAAAAGAAACTCACTACATCATCAAGGCAAATAAAGCACTCATTAAATACCAGTGCCATAGTGACACCCAAAAACTTTTAGTTTCCGTACAAGAAGTAATGACTTTGTGGACATACCAAAAAAGTAACCAGCACATGTTGGCAAACGCCCCAGAAGAAATCCTAACACAACTACACTTCAAAAAAAAATTTACAAACTCTTCAATGGATGTCGAGATTGGTAACTGAGATACACCAAACATGCTCCCACAGCTTAATAATGATATGATGGTTGACATTAAACAGATTATTATGACAGACCGGTTCTTTGTCACCATCGACCTTGATTTTAAAGACGGCCTTGCAATAGCTAAAGCAAACAATTCAACACTTATATGTCATTCTGATTATAAACAACCCATTAGTACACTTCTAGTCCTAATTGGAATCCTAGCAGCAGCTGAGGATAATATTTACGTGTCAGTCAACATCGTTAATATCCCCAATCTATCTACTCCAAGCTATATCAATTATAAGGTCAAGACAGCCTATAACTATCTTGTAGATTGCATCTCTACCCTCTGCAAGTCCAAAGAAATTAGGTTACAACTAAACAAACTCAAAAGCCTCCTTAACCTCCAAGAAAATGACTCAATAATTTGTATAGACAACATAATAGAAACCAACAAGCATATCACTAGTCCACTCATCAAGAACATGTAGGGCTATAGCATAATAACCTGGCTCAAAAGGATCCAACAATCTTACAGGCTTATTAATCTAATGAATAGTTCATCAATCAAAAGCAAATGGAATCAAACAATAACACCAAAGATACTGCAATATCTCGTACTTGCAAACAATCTACTAATTAAAAAAGACAAATATAACTCCTTATCTCTGCTGACCTTTAAAAATAAAATTCTTAGTGGAATCTTCCCTACAAGAAAGCTACTACACAAAAGATATTCTGACAACTACCAAGACAATCTCTGCCTTAGATGTCTGATCTCATCAGAAACCCAAAAACACGTCTTTAAATGTTACAAAAATATTGCAGTATACAAGGAAATCAAAATTAAAATGACTTCTAAATTAAAGAAGCTCCCAAATAAAGCAAACGCAATATCCCAATATCTATCAGATCTCAATATTAATAGGAAATCGCAACCAGAAAAGCTAGCATGTAGCATAACAATACCTAATGTCCATATCTCAAACAAAAAACTTGCCAAGTTCACAAACAGTATGCTAAAACTCCTTTATACACTAGTATAGATACCAAGATCAGCAACAGCAAATACATCTGTATCAACAGGCATCAAATGGATCAAAACTTGGCATAACATACAAGACACAAAAGTAAAGAATAAAATAGGCTCCTCACAAGAATCAGACCTTCTTTAACAAATTATTACAGGATCAGATTCACAATACGCTAAATTAAATAGCATACTTAAATCACCGGACCTACTATTAGCTCTGGAAGAGCATTAATCATCCAGCACTAGAGCCAATCTGAGTTACATCAAGTGTAATTAGGATAGTAATAGTTAGCATCGTAGATAGGTTAATATTAACTTACATAAATTATGTAAAGATATTTGATGTAATCTGTGTATCAATTTATATACT